>JACEFZ010011283.1:30000-310984 GCA_014155875.1 Cepaea nemoralis | reverse complement strand
TTAATGAGGTCAGCATTCAACAGTCTGGCCTTTTCACATATGTTTGCCTTCGAAACAGAATCACCATTTAACTGTTTTTGATGTGTCCAAATTAATAAATTCTGTTCGACATCTTCAATTGTTTACGATCTCTGTTTCATTAGCACATTCAAGCCTTTCACTACATTAGCCTCGAAAAGGTTTGTCAGCAGTGAGATTCATGGCAACTGCCAATATTTAGCAAAGACTGTTAATACTTCTACTCCAAGGACTGGTACTTTCACCAATCGAGTATGCCCTGGCCATCCTCACTGTCAGCCGTACACAGATTGGAAGACTTGAAAAGGTACAAAACGCATCATTTTGAGCTGCACGAGAGACACAAGCTGTGTAGCAGTGAGATACCTCCTTGACTTTCCGACCACGAATCACAGGATCAAGATCTGGAGAGCTCGTGCATACTTAAAAATAAGTGCAGATGAGCAGGACCCTCTGCATGAGAATATATTAAGAGAAAAGGGTGACAGGCTAAAGAGGGGCAAATCATGGATAGGTCGGCCGGAAGATGTCATCAGACAGGTCTGCAGTCCTACCAGTATCAACCATGGCAAGGAATGGGTGCCTATGCTTCCAGCTTTTAAGTGCACCTTCTCCTGCATTATCACACTTGACAGACGGTGCAGAGAACAGAACTCTGCCGCTGTCAATGCAGAGGTCAACACGCTCATCAATGAACACTCAGACAACCCCGAAGTGCTCATATATACAGATGGATCTGTTGTAAAGCAGCAGAGAAGTGTGTGAGCATTTACAGCCTGTTCAGCGGGCCGAACCATTCAAGAACCCAGTGGTGCCTACTCCATGACCTCGAGCAGCATGACGATGGAAGTGATGGCAGTAACACAGGCTTTCATATGGCTAGAATCAAAGCATTATACCAACGTGTGTGTACTAAGTGATTCAATGAGCATGATTCGGAAGGTCGATGCAGGATCTGTGTGTAGACAGTGGACTGATTCGCTGTGGAAGTCCGTTGTCCGTAAGGTCACCTTCTTTTTTGTCGAGGGAAATGAATGAGCTGATAAACTGGCTGGCTCTGCATCCCCTGCAGATGGCCAGCCCATGGATTGTGCCAATGTTATTAACATCCTTAAAGAGATGTTGAGAACAGAGGACTTTGACGTCAGTGAATCCACATCATTGTCCAGGATGAGACTTGGGAGTAAGAATTGGCACGGCCAGACACGAGAGGTACATCAGGAAAATGAGGGGCCTCGTCAACCAACACAAAACTGGCACTATTAGCCACCGGACGCTGATGCATATGCTGGGGGAGGATCTGAATAGGACCTGTCCGGAGTGCAATGACGATACCCCAACTGATAACTACATTAGCCTCCTTTATTGCTTCTTTTTTCACCACAGTCGAACTTAATGTGAATGGTGACTTCCTGTACATGTGACCGATTTCAGCAATCTTAGTTCCGCTCTCATATTTTTCAATTATTTCCTTCTTCAACTTGATCATGTTTCTGGCCTTCTGCTTCGAAGAGCTGCTGGCTCTGGAAACTTTCTTTGGTCCCATGATGGAGCTAAAAGGAAAGTGTGAACTTATTAGCAAGTGATGCTCACACAATGAGAAACAACGCCACACTGAGCAGAAGAAAGCATGGGCCCTATTGTTTTTGCAAAATTAGCAATGAAGCCATGTGGGCACGCTGATGAAATCCGAGGCAACCGACGAAAACCAAGCCTGAAAGTTTCCGGTGTCCACCTCAGGCTCATAAGGTTAAATGGTTCGATCCCACCTGATATTAGATATCCCCCTGATCGTTTGTGTAGTGAAATAGGATACCTAGCCTTTTCTGATAAGGGTGGGAACAAATGGAGGTCTTATGCGCAAGTTTTAATCATGTAATAAATCCCAAGGCAGCTGGAAAAGGCTAAGAGTAAATTTCACAGCTACAGACCTGGGAAAATTAGGATAAACCCTACCAACAGGTGGATAGAGCCGGTGACCTTGGATGGAATCTGTCTAGAGGAAGCAGACCAGACAGAAATGCATGTGGAAATCAGACAAGTTGGCCTTTGAGATTCATCACCAGGTTTGATGCACTGCCTTCAACAGAGGAACGAAGAAGAAGACATCCTGACACCACCGAGGAATTATTCCATGACCACTTTGCTAGTTAGTGCATTTAACCACTATGTCACCACAGCTCCTATTTTAATATAATTCAAATCAGATCAAATCAAATCAAATCAACTTTATTTTAAAAGGGTCACAAATTAGGCACGCAGGCCCGTATTACATTCAGCCCTTCCAATCACTCATCTTTCGTTCATCAAGAGCATTATACATTCGCATAGGAAGAAAAAAAAAACATTGTGAAATGAATGTTGTAAACATAAACAAGGCAAATTACCATGTTATGAGGCCCATATCCCACCTCCCTCTGCTGTGTGTCCACCGTGACGAGGTAGAGGGGCTTGTGCGTCCCAATGACCCCAAGAGCTATGCCGACGGTAGCACAGCTACTGGTAGGGCCACCCATGTCGGACAGGTCAAGGGAGAGGGACCAGACGAAGAGACACACAAACCTGCTGCCTTGTAGGTAGACTGGGGACAGTCAAAGGCGAGGGAAAGCACCCCGAATACATGCTTGTCAAAATCGGATGTACTGAGCCACAGGCTTGACAAAGCAGTGCAACGTAAAACCTGCTGCCTTGTAGGTAGACTGGGGACAGTCAAAGGCTAGGGAAAGCATCCCAAATAAATGCTTGTCGAAATCGGATGCACTGAGCCACAGGCTTGACAAAGCAGTGCAACGTAACTTAATTCATGATGTCACAAATCAAAATTAATCGTTATGGTGCTAATCCCGTGAAGTCCCATCAGGCGGCGATAGTGCCGGGCCCCCTGCCTCGAGGGGGTCCACCCATGACTACTGGTGGTCACCTTCCCCTGTGCTGTGGAGTCAAGGCACAGAGGAGTAGGTTAAGAGCTATTGACCAAATACCCTGGACACTCAACATACTACAGTGGAATGCCGAAGGAGTTTACAAGAAGAAAGACTCCCTAACACAGCGTCTTCATAAAGATAGAATAGATGTGGCATGCATTCAAGAGACACACCTCAACGCCAATCACAAATTCTCAGTCAGAGGATATCAGGCCACACGTTTCGACCGCGAAGGACACAAAGGAGGAGTTCTAATACTTACACGAAATACAATACCTTGCAGCGAAGTATCTGTGATCTCTGACAACCAAACGGAAATTATAGGTGTTGATATAATGATAAAGGACGTGAAAATAAGAATCTACAATCTGTATAGCCCAGCAGATAAGGACCTTACACTCTCAAACATGAAAATAACTGACACAAACTGCATTATTGTCTGAGACTTTAATAGCCGTTCAGAAAGATGGGGATACCCAGATACTGACAAAAGAGGAGATGAATTGGAGGACTGGGAAATAGACTCAAATCTCCATCTACTCAACAAAGCGGATGACACACCGAGCTTCTACTCCAGAAGATGGCTTACCACTTCTACTCCAGACTTAGCTTTCTGCACAGGAGACATCCTCCACAAAATCGATCGCCATGTGCTGGACCAATTAGCAGGTAGTGACCACAGACCAATCAAGCTTGTAATGAATATGGAGTATGTTCCACAGGAGCAAAAGCCCTTGCCCCGCTGGAATTACAAACGAGCAGATTGGGACAGATTTGCCATACTAACAGACAAATATTGTGAAAACATAAATACACGATATGGCAACATAAAGCAAATGGTGGAAAGTCTAAACAGAGCGATAATACAGGCAGCCACTGAGTCCATTCCTAGAGGAGCGAGGAAAAATTACAAACCATACTGGACTGAAGAACTACAAAGTTTGGAGGACAAAGTTGAAGATGCCAGGAAGACAGCAGAGAGAGAACAAACAATTGAAGCGAATATCTCTCTCAAAGCCATCTCAGCAAAATATAAAAGAACAGTAAATCAAACAACAAGAGATTGTTGGAGGGAAAAAACAGAAAACCTGAATTTTGACAGGGATGGAAACAAACTATGGAAACTAGTGAAAGCCATGAACAATGAAGGACCTAGAAACAAACAAATAACAATTAAACAAGGAAATGCCTTGCTTACAGGAAAAAAGGCTGCAAATGCACTAATGGAACACTATGCAAATGCAAACCACATTGATATTACAACCGAACAGAAGAAAGCAATCAAAGACAAACAGATACATCGTAGAAATACAGAGACAGCAGCAGAATATATGATGGCAAATCTAACAATGGAAGAAATGGAACAGGCAATGAATACCCTAAAAAAGAAGAAATCACCAGGAAAGGATGGAATCACAAATGAAATGCTAATAGGACTAGGCATCAAGGCAAAGAAGAAACTACTAGCAGTCCTAAATAACAGCTGGAAGAGAGGAATAGTCCCACAGGCATGGAAGGAAGCTATACTAATACCAGTCCCAAAGAAAGGAAAAGACCTGGAAGAACCAAATGGCTATCGACCTATCAGTCTACTTAGCTGTGTAGGAAAATTAATGGAACGCATTATCAATGGCAGGCTAACATGGCATCTGGAAGAAAACAAACTCTTAACACCACACCAAGCAGGATTCAGAAAGTACAGATCCACTGAAGATCAAATAACCTATATAGCTCAGGAAATAGAGGATGCCTTCCAAGAGAAAAAGCACACACTAGCAGTCTGGATAGATTTAGAAAAAGCATTTGATAAAGTATGGAAGGAAGGACTGAAAGTAAAACTGCAAAACATGCATGTTTGTGGAAAAATGTATAAATGGATCAGCCACTACCTTGAGAACAGAACTGCCAGGACAAAAGTAAAAGGACAAACCAGCAAAATGATGCTGCTGGAGCAAGGTGTCCCCCAAGGAGGAGTTCTTTCACCAACATTATTCCTAGCATATATAAATGACATCACGGAAAATTTTCCAGCCAGAGTACACACATCCTCCTTTGCAGATGACCTAGCCATATGGACATCTGAAGAATATATTAGTACAGCTAACAGCAGAATACAGCAAGCCTTATTAGCGCTAGAGGACTGGTCAAAATCATGGCTAGTGAAGATAAGTGAGGAGAAAACAACATGCACAGTGTTCTCCCTCTCAAATAAAACTCAGCAACCTAAGCTGGTATTGAATGGAAAAATATTGCGCCATGAAGAAAATCCAAACTATCTAGGAGTCACCTTTGATCGTCGCCTGACATGGAAGACACAGGTTGAGAAAAATCGAACAAGAGCAAGGCAGAGAATGGCAATCATGAAAAAGCTTGCTGGTACAACGTGGGGAGCAGATGAGAAAGTTCTCAAGAAGTTATATACTGGACGGGTGAGGCCAGTACTGGAATATGGCATTGCAGCTTGGGCAACAGCAGCTAAGTCAAACTTTAACAAAATAAGTAGAGTCCAAAACCAAGGAATGCGAATCATAACTGGAAGCCTGAAGACAACGCCTATTAATGAACTAGAAAAGATCACTTGTTTACAACCAATGCAGGATAGAAGAGATAGCAGAGCCCAGCAACAAGCAGAAAAATTTAGAAGATTGACAGACCACCCTATGTACAACAGATTTAATGGTTTTGGAAAGGGAAGGCTGAAGCGTAGCAACTTTGTAGAAACTGCAAAACGAAGGATTAGGGCAGATCCTATACTTAACATATCAACAGTCAAGCCCATACACAATGCACACAAGTTACCAGCTTGGAGACAGCAGCAACTGCCTGAGATGATAGAAAACATTCCTGGTATTGAGAAAAAGAACACTCAGCATGAAACCGAAAGAAGAGAAATAACCCTAAACTACATAAAAGAACATTACCCAAGCAGGAATTGGACCCATGCATATACAGATGGATCAGCCAAAAATTCAATAGAGAATGGAGGAGGAGGAATTCTCCTAAATTTAAAAAATGGAGTGAAAAAAACACATTCAATGGCAACTGGAAAATTTTCAAGTAACTTCAAAGCGGAGGTAGAGGCTCTGAAAACTGCAGCAGAAATGCTCCTGATGGAGGAAAATAAAGAGAAGCAAATAGCTATCTTCACAGATGCAAAGTCAGCTGTCTCAATACTGAAGAGCAATAACAGCACAGAATTAACTGACCTAAGAGCAGCACTCCATGGTCTATGCCAGAAATCCAAAAAAGTTGTAATACAGTGGATCCCATCACATTGCAGTATACCTGGAAACGAAGAGGCTGACAGACTGGCAAAAGAGGGCGGACGACTACCACAGCCTGACATAGACATAACCTATAATGAGGCAAAGAGGTTGATAAAAAGCACTTATAGAACCAAATGGGAATCAGAGCATCCAGGCCATCAGAAGGATGATGCATATTACAAACTCGACCGAAGAGAACAAGTAGCAATCTTCAGACTCCGCACAGGACATAACAGGCTGAAATACCACTTGTTCAATAAACTAAAGATAGGAGATACCGATGAATGTAATTGTACAACTGGAAAAATGACAGCAAAACATTTGCTGCAGGATTGCCCAACGTATGCAGAACAGAGAAAGATATTTTGGCCCACACCTGCTTCATTTGAGGACAAGCTCTATGGAGATATCAACAAGCTAAAGTTGACCGCAGCTTACCTTAACTACATACAGGTTGACATTTAAAGGTGTATGAAGACCCAGAGGCATGAAATGGAATATTGCTTGGATAGCAAATCCATTATGTGGAAAGTCCAAATCGAAAGCTCGCTGTGTGGGCTTCATAAAAGGTGGAAAAGTGTCCTAGTGGCACAAAATGGAATATTGCTTGGATAGCAAATCCATTAAGTGGAAAGTCCGAATCAAAAGCCCATTGTGTGGGCTTCATAAAAGGTGGAAAAGTGTCCTAGTGGCATGAAATGGAATATTGCTTGGATAGCAAATCCATTACGTGGAAAGTCCGAATCAAAAGCCCACTGTGTGGGCTTCATAAAAGGTGGAAAAGTGTCCTAGTGGCACGAAATGGAATATTGCTTGGATAGCAAATCCATTACGTGGAAAGTCTGAATCAAAAGCCCACTGTGTGGGCTTCATAAAAGATGGAAAAGTGTCCTAGTGGCACGAAATGGAATATTGCTTGGATAGCAAATCCATTACATGGAAAGTTAGTTAGTTAGTTAGTTAGTTAGTTAGTTAGTCGACAGATCATCCTCGTTGCACATCGGACCATTCAGTCCATAAGTGCTCGGATCCCCTCCTCAGCAAATCCCGCAGCGTGTAGCGGCTAACGACGCCAGTTCTGTGTTGGTTTATCAATCTTCTTTGGCTTCCTGCGTAGTGTTCTTGTTTGGCCACCCCTCTTTTAATTTGCTGCTCTCGCAGTCTGGCCATTGTTGTAGATTCACAGTCATCACTTGGTTCTTGCAAAAGTCTCACTTCTCGTAGAGCATTCAGAATGTCAGCCTGGTCCATGGCGCGTCCGCCCTCCACAGTAGCCTCACCTGCGAGCTTGTCAGCCCGCTCATTTCCTTGTACTCCTGCATGACCTGGCACAAAGATGAAACTAATCTTTGCCAGCCGAGACCGCTCCAGAGGCAGCAACCTTTCTCTTCGGATCGACCCCTCCTCTATCCTCTTGATCATGTTCATTGAGTCGCTAAGGAAACAAGCCCTAGTGAATGTCTGTGTCTCGAGCCATGTTATTGCTTTACTTACTGCCATGACTTCCATGGTCAGGCTACTTGTGGTTTCAGTGAAAGCACCAGAGTCCTCCTTCACAATTCTCCCTCCGGCCCGAGCTGTAAAGGCCCATGAGCTTCTCACATGTCGGACGACCGACCCATTTGTGTAGATGACCGCGTCACTGTCTAGCGAATTCTCGAAAATCAACGCTTGTACTTCAGCCTCAACAGCAGCCGGATTTTCTTGTCTGCATTTTCTATCTAGTTGGATGCAAACTGAAAAGGATGTGCAGAAGTCTGTTGGCACTTGCACCCACTCCTCGCCAGGTTCTAAGTCCTCAAGTGAACACACCTGTTGAAGAATGTCTTCGGCTTGACCCATCCACGACCGTCCTCTTTTTAACCTGCTGCCCTTCACCTTCCTAATTTCACTATGCAGTGGATGCTGTGTGTTTGCGTTAATTCTGAGGTAGGCGCGTGCCCTGCAAACTTGCATTCTCTCTTCAATGGTTGGAAAATCAAGAAGGTAGCGCATCGCCCTGCATGCTGTATCTCTTGTACATCCAAGAATAATGCGCATAGCTTCATTCTGTATCCTTTCCATCCTTTCTATCTGCTTATGGCTGAGAGTCAGGATTGCCATTGCATACTCCAAAACAGACATGACCAGCCCCTCGTACAGAAGACATAGATGGCGCTGCTCAGTTTGCTGCCGCCATCACCCGCATCACTGCCAAGCCCCGCTTGGCCTTTGTTATCACCTGGTCTATGTGCACCTTATAAGCAAGGCTTCGATCAAACCGTATCCCCAGGTAATTCATTGCCTGCGTTCTTTCCACCGTCTCTGAACACAGCATTACAGTTGGTGTTGGATTGTTTTTACATGGAAAGTCCGAATCGAAAGCTCACTGTGTGGATGTCATCTGCAGACTGCATACTTCTGGTTTCCGGAAGAACAGCCTATGGTGAACGGAAGGCCCAATATACGGAAGTGAGGCTAAGCAGCCATGTGCAGGACGTGACGATTCCTTGGGTGAGCCCAGTACCAGAGCGCTATGTATCGGCTCTGCAAGTATGGAAGCCTCATTGGATGGCGGGGAATGCCCATGGTCTGCCCCTGCCTTCCCTTGAGGGCTGACCAGGATCTTTGGCTGTTCTATATGGACCAGCTGGGATGGGGGATGGGATAACACCACAACAGTGAGAGTCAAACGTCCTAAGAAACCCCCGGGAAGGTTAACCCGGTCAACAAATGCCCGCAGAAGTCAGATGTGTCGGCCTAACGGCGCAAGAATGCAGCTCTGCTGTAAACAGGCACAACGCAATCACATCCGGAAAAAAAACTCCGGATGAACGAAGAAGAAGAAGAAGATATCCCACCTACCCACACATCACCCCACCCCACCCACACACACACACCCACCTACCAACACACACACACCCAGGGACACATACATACCCCACCAACCAACTCATCCACACACTGCCCTCACCTGTTACCCCAACCCAAACACACTCGCCACCCACACAAGCATCCCCCACCAACCCAAACATCCCAAGACCACCCACATACGCATCATAACCCACACACCCATCCCCCACCCACACCTCCAACCACCCATCCCCCAACCACACCTCCATCGACTACAGTATTCCCCACCCACGCACACACACACCCCACCAACCCACACATCGCACATCCACTCACACATCCCCAAACCATACACACACATCCACATGAACTGACATCTCCCTATCCACACACACACACACCTCCCTAACCACCTATACATCCCCATTCCACTCACACACACACCCTACCACCCACACATACATCCTTCACCCACCCACACATGCCCTAACCCACATCCCTTACCACACTCACCCCCCCCCCCCCCCCCCCCCCCACCCGCACATCACACACATCCCCTACCACACAATATTCCCAACCCACGCACCACACACATATTCCACACCCACACATCCTACACCCACATACCACCCATGCTGTAGAGCTTGTTAAAATCTCTCAAATAGTCATGGGCTTGTGGCCATATTTCATGAGGTTTTTCAAAAACCATAATTTTGGTTTGCTCTGAATGTTTTCATTTCTACAGCCAATGGGGCATTCATAAATGATTGTAGTCCTAAAAGGTTAAAATGTTGTTTATATGTGTCACAATTTGTAACATATATAGACTAGTGATAGATCTCTCATTTTTATACTTTGTTACAATGGTGTTGTAAAATATGTTTTTAAAATATTCTCTAGACATGCAGATTGTGCTGTTTTTTTTTTGTTTTTTTTTCATCTTTCTCTGTCGCGTGTCTAATTTTCAACTAATGCTTTGTTTAAAAACAAAATCATAGTTATAATTTTATTATCATGTTGTATTTTGCAATCCTTTGGAAAGTGACCTAGGACCTTCATTGTTTAATTACTTTTAAAATAATTAATTGTTTGTATATAGTTGTTTCTGTGGCTTAAGGGTAGTTGAGTTGAGTTGAGTTTGGTTTGTATATAGTTGTTTCTGTGGCTTAAATGTAGTGAATGTAGTTTCACAGTCCCAACAGACCAGGTCGGAAGTTGGGAGCAGGCTCGCTTTGCTTTGATTGTCACATTGGTTTGAGTGTTGGCCGCTCAAAAAGCAAAGGCAATCTACTCATTGTAAAATTTCTTAGAAAATCTAACAGAAGTTGATAGCTATGTCCTGTAAAAAAAAAAAAGGATACCCAACAAACTAATATACTGTTGTATTATAAAATTAGAGCCCAGACACATGCCTGATACAACGGATATGGTAGTTAAACTGCATATTTTCAGTGACACAAAGGGTGATGTGGTCAGTATTATTCTGGTCAACTAACATTTGCCAGGATGTGTCTCTGGTATCAATGTTATGTTGCTGGGTTAACCCTAGGGTTCCTTATTGTGAGTTGAACCTAGAATAACTATATTTGTAGGTTTGTGCTGTGGCCACTATGTTACAATTATGCATACAGTTGTATAATAAATAAAAACAAGGTTAGTTTAATGCTGCGGAATCTTTTAATTTATGAGTCTGTAGTATACTTCTGGGAGGGGGGGGTGTTGTGGCGGGGGGGGGGGGGGGGGGGGGGTCGTGTTCTATGGGGAAGTGGTTGAAACATCCCCCTCATGCTTAGAAGTTAGTAGGTTCTGTTTTGGATTCTGTCGTTTGTTTCAAGATTGCAGTTGTTTCAGAAATATCCTGGTGTCATCACCAGAGCTATGACGTTTGTGCTAGGAGCATGCCATCGGCAGGCGGTGGTTATCTGCCCTGCAAAGAGAGACCAAGCTATATGGGATAAAATCTAGTGTAATAAAGTCGATTCTCTTACATTCAGCCTCCCCCCTTTTTTTTAGTATACCCTGTGGAATAGTTCGAACAGGAAGAATTTATTTGTTTGAAAATAAAATTGGCCCTGTACTCAGTGCCACATTGCACTTGGGGTTGTACTTCGGGATAGTCACATTTGCAGTCAGTTCTGGGTTGTGTCACATGGCAACATATTTGACCAAGATGTGACTTCCAACTGCTGGTGTGTTATTCAAAGCAGAATATGAACACATATTTTGTGAATTCCGTTTGTTCAAAAATTAATTTTAAAAAATTCATTAACTCTTTTAACTTTCAGTATTGATTAAATTGTTTCTATATTTAAACAGATGTTTGTACATAAGTAGTGGGAATGTTTAATTTGTCCATTATTAGTTTCATTTGGTAATTTAAAAATCTTCCGGCTTTCGTAAATTTATGTAACAGTTTATAGAAATAATTGTAAATTAATTACGCCATTCATTTTCAATTTGATAGTTTTAATATTATTCTTTAATTCATAGCAGGCTGTTTCCTTCTATTAACAGACAAGCTAATGAAAGTGTATCTATACCCATGGTTGACTCCTCCTTTTGTGGGTTGCAGAAGCAGTGAATAATTTAATCATCTTCTCTTCTGATGTCTCTTCACCTTATAGTGGGGCTGGCATGTTCCAATGTTCCCAAAAGCTATGTGACGCAGCAAACGCAGCAGCTACTGGTAGGGCTTCCCATGTTGGAAAGGTCAAAGGATAGGAATCAGATGAAGAGAGACACATACCTGCTGTCTTGTAGGTAGACTAGGGACAGTCAAAGGCTAGGAAAAACAAACTCAAAAACTAAAAATAAAATGCTTGTCAAGGTCGGATGTACTGAGCCACTTGCTTGACGAAACTGCAATGCAATCTACCAAATGATGTCACATTTAAGCCGCTTTAATTTTCATATCTTTTCTAGAGTTGACTTATGAAATTGTTTTATTTATTTCCAGAATGGTTACCAGTCAGTTCCATCTAAACCGGCTTCATATAAAGCTTTGAAAAAACCGTCAGAGCTGCAGAAAAAGATAGGTAATGTACAATTTAATTGGGTTGGTTTGATTTGTAAAGTATCAACTTCATTGCACACATGGATAAGTGTGCAGGTCTCCTCTGATAGACCACACAAGAGGTTCTCAGAACAGTGCGTGAACTCTGTAGTACCAGTGGTCAAAATATGTATGTACCAGAAATATACATGCTATAAATATTTATTTTTGTGGAGAGAATGTAACATTTAGCCTGGACATTAGTAACCCACAACAGTGAATGCACTGTAAGAATAAATGGAAGATACTCAGAACCCTTCACCATAAGATCCGGAGTACAACAAGGTTGTGTCCTGTTCACCCCTCTTGTTCACAACCTATATAGACAAAATATGTAAAGAAACCGACCAGAGAGAGACTGTAACAACACTGCATGAAGAACAGACCACAGAAGAAGAACCAACGGCAAATCACACCATTAAAGAACTCCTATTTGCTGACGATCAAACATTAATAGCAAAATCAAAATCAAAATTACATGTAAAACAGAGGTAATGACTACAACCAAAGAAGAAATAACAAATATTTATCTAGAAGAACAACCCCTGAGTCAAGTAAAGAGTTTCAAGTGCCTAGGAAGTACAATATCATCAAATGGTAAATCAGAAGACGAGATCGAAAATAGATACAATAAGGCAAACCAACTCATTGGACAGATGGCACCAATACTAAAGAACACAAATTTATCAATAATTACTAAGAAAGCACTCTACAACACAATCTTTCTAACAACTCTATGCTACCAATACCAAACCTGGACAGAAAAGGAGAAAAGAAAAATCACAACAGAAATGAGATTCCTGTGAGGAATACTCAATATATCAAGAAGAGAGAAAATCAGAAATGAAGAAATTAGGACTAAATTGGGGGTTATAGCTAGTGCTAGATTTCATCAGAAAACAGCAAGTTGAATGGTTTATCAATATAACTAGATTACCAACTAACAGTATATCAAACCAAACAAGCAATGATGAGCAAATGGAAGCAGAGGAAGAGGTTGGCCACGTAAACGGTGAACAGAGGGAATTACAGAGTCCATGGAAATCTCCATGCATGACGCCCATAAATGTGCACTCTCCTGCTATTTATGCTTCATCTCCACACCACAAGGTACAAGAAGAACCTGATGAGATGAGTAACCTACTTGGCTTTCTCTTTGTAATTTCAAACCACCAAGGATTTTTAATGTTTGCTATGTTCTCAAGAGTCCTCCTAATATTTTGTATTTTGTTCCTTATCTGAGAAGGGTAGATATTTAATATTTGGTCCTGATTTTGTCCAAGTCCACAATTCTTATGAGTATTTTTTGGGGGGGGGGGGGGGGGGGGGGTGGTTGGAGGCGGTCTCTTAGCCCCTATGCCATTAAGCCTATCCCCTCCCCTGGCAGAGTTTAATTTTGTTATTAAATTAGGAAAGAATGTTCAATGCTCATAAATAACTGTTGTGAAAGGGGATGTAGCTGCCAGGTTTTGAAGGAAGATGCAGCTGATTAGGGGAGAAAGAGGGGGTTGGTATGTTTTAATAGTTGATTGGGGAAGAGAGGGAGGGAAGAAAAGAAAGAGGGGGTTGGTATGTTTTAATATTTCTCCCCCCCCCCCCCCAATGCATCATCAAAGAGAATAGAGGGGGGGGGGGGGGGGCTGAGTGGTCTCTAGGTATCGTGTCTGCCTTGAGTGCTGGGGGTCCCAGGTTTAACTCCCAGTGAGGGCCAGGATTTTTTCACATGGGCTTCTAGTAACAAAATTTGCCCCTGGTCTCTAGGTAGTGAGATCAGAAGCCCGTGTGTACTGATGCGCATGTAAACAATTCCCTTGGCATTTGGGGCTTGAGTTAGGAGTAGAATGGAGCACTTACACCCGTGTGCCGTGATGGTGATCTGTCCACTGAAATGAGACAAATCCAGACGGGATATGAATCCCTATCATTTGCTTCTCTAAGCCCTCTCTTAATGTTTGATTCATAATACCCTACAAAGTAGGGTTTGAAAAATAGTCTTTAGACTCATTATATTGCTCCTCTCCACGGAAATCTTTAGTAAAAGGCGAAAGATTTATTCGTTTGTGAAGAGAAACCAGAGTAACAAGAATAGGTCGTGCATTGGGAGACCATCGTCTAAGTCATGCAGGTAGCCTACAGTGGTAGTACATTGTATATATTGCATTAGAAAATATATTTTACTGACTATTAGTAATCACAGTAGTCAACAATATATTGAAACATTATTTTGTTAACTGTGAATGGTGGGTGTCCTCATCTTAAATATTAAAGGAAAGTTGTATCTAATTGCTTTTTTCGAAAAATATGGGCGAGTTATGTCCCTTACTAACATAAAATGAGTATTATGTTCCCACCATTATACAGGTAGATAATTTGGGTATAGTCTTGCACAGGTTGTTTCCCTTTTATTTCTCTTGCCGCGCGTACTGATTGATTATCGGGTAGTGGTGGCGCAGTGGCTCTAACATTTCAAATCTCCATAGTTGTTCCCAGATCGACTCAACCCAAACTTGGTATATAATGAAACAAAACTTTTTTTTTAAATCCTGAAGACACAAATAAAAAACAAACATGTAAATACCTTACTAGTTCTTGGGCCTCAATCCACATAAACAATATACAATATGTAATGGATATAGAAGGGAAATATACAAAAATAATGTAATAATATAATACAAACCAAGAAAAATATAAATGAAGTTAGTCAGAATAAAATGCAACACAACAGTCCTACGTTTCAGTAGTCACTGCCTATGCCAGGAACAAAACAAACAAGAGATAATGAAATCAAAAGACTATAAACATAATAAGAATATTTATAAAGGGGGAGGTGAAGAATGAGTGTGATACAACCGTGGAAAGCAATAATGCAGAGAAGTGTAAATGTGAAATCGGGACAAATAGAACTGAACGTGGGCAGTGTCGGACTGATGAAGTAGTTGCAGGTGAACTATTATGTGGACATGACATGACACAAGAAGACAGTGATGTGTAATTTCACCAGACCTGTTTTTGATGGGCAAGAGTATCAACTTCATTGCACCAGGTTTTATCCCATATGGCTCAGCCTTTTTCCAAAGGGCGTCCCGCTGAAAGCATCAGACAAAGCACAAATTCTATAGCTCCAGACATCTCCCAGAAGTCTCCCCGAAAATTGCACATGCAAACTGAACAATTTGGTCGAGAATCAAACCCACAGCCTTCGGAGTGCAAGGCAGGTGTAGTAACGACCTCACCACAGAAACTCCCAAAATGAAAACCATAATTGGGAAAAATGTAGAAGGCTAGGCAGAACAATTTTGTTGGGAGATTATCCAACTGTGAACAGAAAAAGAAGCTCTCTGATAAACTATTTTGCTAAAATCTGATTGGTTGGGTTCCTCAAATTAAATGTTTAATAGTAAATGTTATAAAGGACATGATAATGCAGTTATTTGCTTAATAAGTAGATGGCTGAAGTTATGGTAGTAATACAAATGGTAAACATGGACATCTTCAATAAGGAGAGTAGTTGAGAACATATTAGTTTGTTGTGTTGTTATGTGCTACAGGTTTCTAATACATATAAAAATCAAACCATATTTAATAATGTATTGTTCAATTAGGCATTTGTCCATGCAGATTTTAAACAAATGATTTCTAACTTGTAATTCAGAGCGGCAGCGGGATATGGCCAGGCGGTCCACATCAGTCCCTGTTGAACAGCAGCCAAAGAAAAGCACTTTTGTGCCTCGATCAAGGTACTGGTTACTATGGTTACATAAATAGTTTTAAGGAATATTTATTTCATTACATTAATGTATTTTATTTGGTTGGTGTCTTTTTTTCCTGATTACTGTGCTAATTTCATGTCTTCTTCTTCTTCTTCGTTCATCCGGAGTTTTTTTGTCTGGATGTGATTGCGTTGTGCCTGTTTACAGCAGAGCTGCGTTCTTGCGCCGTTAGGCCGACACATCCGACTTCTGCAGGCATTTGTTGACCGGGTTAACCTTCCCGGGGGTTTCTTAGGACGTTTGACTCTCACTGTTGTGGTGTTATCCCCCATCCCAGCTGGTCCATATAGAACAGCCAAAGATCCTGGTCAGCCCTCAAGGGAAGGCAGGGGCAGACCATGGACATTCCCCGCCATCCAAGGAGGCTTCCATACTTGCAGAGCCGATACATAGCGCTCTGGTACTGGGCTCACCCAAGGAATCGTCACGTCCTGCACATGGCTGCTTAGCCTCACTTCCGTATATTGGGCCTTCCGTTCACCATAGGCTGTTCTCCCGGAAACCAGAAGTATGCAGTCTGCAGATGACATCCACACAGTGAGCTTTCGATTCGGACTTTCCATGTAATGGATTTGCTATCCAAGCAATATTCCATTTTGTGCCACTAGGACACTTTTCCACCTTTTATGAAGCCCACACAGTGGGCTTTTGATTCGGACTTTCCACGTAATGGATTTGCTATCCAAGCAATATTCCATTTCATGCCACTAGGAACACTTTTCCACCTTTTATGAAGCCCACTACAATGGGCTTTTGATTCAGACTTTCCACGTAATGGATTTGCTATCCAAGCAATATTCCAGTTCATGCCTCTGGGTCTTCATGCACCTTTAAATGTCAACCTGTATGTAGTTAAAGTAAGCTGTGGTCAACTTTAGCTTTTTGATATCTCCATAAAGCTTGTCCTCAAATGAAGCAGGTGTGGGCCAAAATATCTTTCTCTGTTCTGCATACGATTGGGCAATCCTGCAGCAAATGTTTTGCTGTCATTTTTCCAGTTGCTACAATTACATTCATCGGTATCTCCTATCTTTAGTTTATTGAACAAGTGGTATTTCAGCCTGTTATGTCCTGTGCGGAGTCTGAAGATTGCTACTTGTTCTCTTCGGTCGAGTTTGTAATATGCATCATCCTTCTGATGGCCTGGATGCTCTGATTCCCATTTGGTTCTATAAGTGCTTTTTATCAACCTCTTTGCCTCATTATAGGTTATGTCTATGTCAGGCTGTGGTAGTTGTCCGCCCTCTTTTGCCAGTCTGTCAGCCTCTTCGTTTCCAGGTATACTGCAATGTGATGGGATCCACTGTATTACAACTTTTTTGGACTTCTGGCATAGACCATGGAGTGCTGCTCTTAGGTCAGTTAGTTCTGTGCTGTTATTGCTCTTCAGTATTGAGACAACTGACTTTGCATCTGTGAAGATAGCTATTTGCTTCTTTTTATTTTCCTCCATCAGGAGCATTTCTGCTGCAGTTTTCAGAGCCTCTACCTCCGCTTTGAAGTTACTTGAAAATTTTCCAGTTGCCATTGAATGTGTTTTTTTCACTCCATTTTTTAAATTTAGGAGAATTCCTCCTCCTCCATTCTCTATTGAATTTTTGGCTGATCCATCTGTATATGCATGGGTCCAATTGCTGCTTGGGTAATGTTCTTTTATGTAGTTTAGGGTTATTTCTCTTCTTTCGGTTTCATGCTGAGTATTCTTTTTCTCAATACCAGGAATGTTTTCTATCATCTCAGGCAGTTGCTGCTGTCTCCAAGCTGGGAACTTGTGTGCATTGTGTATGGGCTTGACTGTTGATATGTTAAGTATAGGATCTGCCCTAATCCTTCGTTTTGCAGTTTCTACAAAGTTGTTACGCTTCAGTCTTCCCTTTCCAAAACCATTAAATCTGTTGTACATAGGGTGGTCTGTCAATCTTCTAAATTTTTCTGCTTGTTGCTGGGCTCTGCTATCTCTTCTATCCTGCATTGGTTGTAAACAAGTTATCTTTTCTAATTCATTAATAGGCGTTGTCTTCAGGCTTCCAGTTATAATTCGCATTCCTTGATTTTGTTGAAGTTTGACTTAGCTGCTGTTGCCCAAGCTGCAATGCCATATTCCAGTACTGGCCTCACCCGTCCAGTATATAACTTCTTGAGAACTTTCTCATCTGCTCCCCACGTTGTACCAGCAAGCTTTTTCATTATTGCCATTCTTTGCCTTGCTCTTGTTCGATTTTTCTCAACCTGTGTCTTCCATGTCAGGCGACGATCAAAGGTGACTCCTAGATAGTTTGGATTTTTTTCATGGCGTAATATTTTTCCATTCAATACCAGCTTAGGTTGCTGAGTTTTAGTTGAGAGGGAGAACACTGTGCATGTTGTTTTCTCCTCACTTATCTTCACTAGCCATGATTTTGACCAGTCCTCTAGCGCTAATAGGGCTTGCTGTATTCTGCTGTTAGCTGTACTAATATATTCTTCAGATGTCCATATGGCTAGGTCATCTGCAAAGGATGATGTGTGTACTCTGGCTGGAAAATTTTCCGTGATGTCGTTTATATATGCTAGGAATAATGTTGGTGAAAGAACTCCTCCTTGGGGGACACCTTGCTCCAACAGCATCATTTTGCTGGTTTGTCCTTGTACTTTTGTCCTGGCAGTTCTGTTCTCAAGGTAGTGGCTGATCCATTTGTACATTTTCCCACAAACATGCATTTTTTGCAGTTTTACTTTCAGTCCTTCCTTCCATACTTTATCAAATGCTTTTTCTAAATCTATCCAGACCGCTAGTGTGTGCTTTTTCTCTTGGAAGGCATCCTCTATTTCCTGAGCTATATAGGTTATTTGATCTTCAGTGGATTTATACTTTCTTAATCCTGCTTGGTGAGGTGTTAAGAGTTGGTTTTCTTCCAGATGCCATGTTAGCCTGCCATTGATAATGCGTTCCATTAATTTTCCTACACAGCTAAGAAGACTGATAGGTCGATAGCCATTTGGTTCTTCCAGGTCTTTTCCTTTCTTTGGGACTGGTATTAGTATAGCTTCCTTCCATGCCTGTGGGACTATTCCTCTCTTCCAGCTGTAATTTAGGACTGCTAGTAGTTTCTTTTTTGCCTTAGTGCCTAGTCCTATTAGCATTTCATTTGTGATTCCATCCTTTCCTGGTGATGTCTTCTTTTTTAGGGTATTCATTGCCTGTTCCATTTCTTCCATTGTTAGATTTGCCATCATATATTCTGCTGCTGTCTCTGTATATCTATGATGTATCTGTTTAGTCTTTGATTGCTTTCTTCTGTTCGGCTGTAATATCAATGTGGTTTGCACTGGCATAGTGTTCCATTAGTGCATTTGCAGCCTTTTTTCCTGTAAGCAAGGCATTTCCTTGTTTAATTGTTATTTGTTTGTTTCTAGGTCCTTCATTGTTCATGGCTTTCACTAGTTTCCATAGTTTGTTTCCATCCCTGTCAAAATTCAGGTTTTCTGTTTTTTTCCTCCAACAATCTCTTGTTGTTTGATTTACTGTTCTTTTATATTTTGCTGAGATGGCTTTGAGAGAGATGTTCGCTTCAGTTGTTTGTTCTCTCTCTGCGGTCTTCCTAGCATCTTCAACTTTGTCCTCCAAAATTTGTAGTTCTTCAGTCCAGTATGGTTTGTAATTTTTCCTCGCTCCTCTTGGAATAGACTCAGTGGCCGCCTGTATTATTGCTCTGTTTAGACTTTCCACCATTTGCTTCAAGTTGCCATATCGTGTATTTATGTTTTCACAATATTTGTCTCTTAGTATGGCAAATCTGTCCCAATCTGCTCGTTTGTAATTCCAACGGGGCAAAGGCTTTTGCTCCTGTGGAACATACTCCATATTTATTACAAGCTTGATTGGTCTGTGGTCACTACCTGCTAATTGGTCAAGCACATGGCGATCGATTTTGTGGAGGATGTCTCCTGTGCAGAAAGCTAAGTCTGGAGTAGAAGTGGTAATCCATCTTCTGGAGTAGAAGCTCGGTGTGTCATCCGCTTTGTTGAGTAGATGGAGATTTGAGTCTATTTCCCAGTCCTCCACTTCATCTCCTCTTTTGTCAGTATCTGGGTATCCCCATCTTTCTGAACGGCTATTAAAGTCTCCGACAACAATGCAATTTGTGTCAGTTATTTCCATGTTTGAGAGTGTAAGATCCTTATCTGCCGGGCTATACAGATTGTAAATTCTTATTTTCACATCCTTTATCATTATATCAACACCTATAATTTCCGTTTGGTTGTCAGAGATCACAGATACTTCGCTGCAAGGTATTTTATTTCGTGTAAGTATTACAACTCCTCCTTTGTGTCCTTCGCGGTCGAAACGCGTGGCCTGATATCCCTCGACTGAAAAAGTGCGATTGGCGTTGAGGTGTGTCTCTTGAATGCATGCCACATCTATTCTATCTTTATGAAGACGCTGTGTTAGGGAGGCTTTCTTGTTATAAACTCCTTCTGCATTCCATTGTAGTATGTTGAGTGTCCTGGGTGTTTGGTCAATAGCTCTTAACCTACTCCTCTGTGCCTTGACTCCACAGCACAGGGGAAGGTGACCACCAGTAGTCATGGGTGGACCCCCTCGAGGCAGGGGGCCCGGCACTATCACCGCCTGATGGGACTTCACGGGATTAGCACCATAACGATTAATTTTCATCTGTGGCATCATGAAATGATAAAGTTACGTTGCACTTCTTTGTCAAGCCTGTGGCTCAGTACATCCGATTTCGACAAGCATTTGTTTGGGATGCTTTCCCTAGCCTTTGACTGTCCCCAGTCTACCTACAAGGCAGCAGGTTTGTGTGTCACTTGGTCTGGTCCCTCTCCCTTGACCTGTCCGACATGGGTGACCCTACCAGTAGCTGTGCTACCGTCGGCATAGCTCTTGAGGTCATTGGAACACACAAGCCCCTCTACCTCGACAAGGTGGACACACGGTAGAGGGGATTTCATGACTTATTTCTCTGATTATTGCCATTTTGAATGAGCACCATATCTTTGCCAAGTTTTAGTCTGCAGTTGATGTTATGAGCTTATTAGTTGAAATTGTATAAGAAATGTTGGTGTGCTGTATCGACTAGTTAAAAAAAAATATAGTTGAACATCACGATTGTAACCATGCTTATTTACTGAGTTAAAATTAATACCTTGTCTTGGTGGGGGAGCTTGAGTTTCTCAATGACCCTGAGAGCTATGCCGGCGGTAGCGTAGCTACCAGCAGGACCTCCCAAGCCGGACAGGTCAAAGGGTAGAGAACAGACAAAGAGAAACACCCTGGTCCTCCAGGTTGGGGGTTGAAGCATGGGGTTAACATCCCCACCTTTGTAAAAACCTTTTTTGTTATGAAACATACATGAGCCTCGATTTCGGACTGACTTATCTGGACAACGACCTTAGAATGTTAAAGGACTTTTGAGATTTGGAACATGGAATGTACGGACACTATATCGAGCTGGAGCGGCCGAAGAACTAACCCGGGAGCTGGTTGAATATCAAATGGATATAACAGCAATTCAAGAAATAAGGTGGCCAGGAGAGGGTACTTTAGAGCAAAATGGAATGATTATAATATATGGAGGAAACACCCAAAATAAACATGAATTAGGAACAGGATTTGTCATCAAAAAAGAGTTATGGGGGAACGTTTTAAACTTTAAAGCTGTTAATGACAGGATTAGTAAATTACGAATAAAAGGTAAATGGAAAAATATAACGATGATTAATGTACATGCACCTACTGAAGAGAAAGAAGATGATATTAAAGAAGACTTTTATAATGATCTGGAAGATGTCATAGAAGAAACCCCCAAACAGGACATCCTGATTGTGCTGGGAGACTTCAATGCAAAAATAGGTAGAGAGCAAACTAATAAAAAAGTGGCCGGTATGGAAAGCCTACATACAACTTCAAATGATAATGGATGGAGAGTCATCAACCTGGCAGAAGCCAAAGGACTGCAGATTAGCAGTACCAGACTACAAAGAAAGGATATACACAAACAAACTTGGAAATCATGTGACAAGAGAACCTATAATCAAATAGATCACATTTTAATTAACAACAGAAATGCATCAAACATACAGCAAGTTAGAAGTTATAGAGGAGCTGAGTGCCACAGTGACCACTTCCTCGTTGGAGCAAAATTTAAAATAAAACTTAAGAGAGCTTTCTATACTAAATTACAAAGATTACACCCAACATATAACAGAGAAAAACTACAAGAAATTACAGTCAAAGAGAAATTTACAGATGAAATAAAATGTAAACTTGAAACTCTGCAAAACCCTTTGGAGGAAAGCGTTGACCAAACTTGGTTGAACATCAAGAATACAATTCAATCTACCGCAGAAGAATATCTCGGTGTGTTAACCACGCATAGAAAGAACAGATGGTTCAATCAAAAATGTGAAGAAGCAGTCATTAGGAAAAAGAATGCCAGACATTTATGGTTAAATGACATCAACAACATCCAAAAGGAAGAGCATTATAGAAATGAATGTAAAGAGGCTACAACAATAGTCCGACAGCAGAAGCGAGAATATATGAGTAATATAATCAAAGATATGGAAACTAATCACCAGAAAAATGAATCCAGAAAGTTTTTTAAAGAACTGAAGTCAATGAAACGAGGGCACCAACAAAACACATATGGTTTAAAAGACAAAAATGGGAATATGATAAATACCAATGAGGAAATGTGCAACACATGGAAAGAATATTTTGTTGAATTACTAAATTGTGAAGCTCCAAGTAACACTTTCCCACAGGAAGAGGTTCTAACATGTGAACCACAAATTGAAGAACCTACATTTGAAGAAATCCTATATGTAATCACACGACTTAAAAACAATAAGGCAACTGGGACTGATGGAATTGCTGCTGAATTTATAAAGGCAGGTGGCCATGCATTACATCTAAAGCTATACGAACTAATAATAAAAATCTGGAGGACAGAAGAATTACCCCATGACTGGAAAGAGTCATTATTGATACCTATCTTTAAGAAAGGAGACAAGTTCCAATGTGGAAATTATAGAGGAATATCACTACTGTCCACAAGCTATAAGATACTATCCGCAGTATTACTAAATAGACTAAAACCATATTCAGAAGACATATTAGGTGACTACCAGGCGGGTTTTAGACAAAACAGATCAACAATAGATCAGATATTTATCTTACGACAAATAGCCGAGAAAAATTGGGAATATAAAAGAGATCTCCATAACATTTTTGTGGATTTTAAAAAGGCTTATGATAGTGTCCATATGAATAGTCTATGGAATGCTATGCAGGAATTTGGAATACCAAGGAAGTTAATCAACATGACCAGACTATGCATGGAAGATACTTATAATATAGTAACATATAAAGGCAGGAAATCAGACCCTTTCCAAATAACATCTGGCTTGAAACAGGGTGATGCACTATCGCCGCTACTCTTCAATCTGGCTCTAGAGAAAGTTGTAAGGAAGGTAAAGGAGGAATGTGATATTGGAGGAACATCCAAGCTGCTTGGTTATGCAGATGATATAGATATTATAGGGCAAAGTGAACAAAAGACATTGGAAATATTGACTCACTTAAAGGAAAAAGCCCAACAGATGGGGCTGGTTATCAACCAAGATAAGACAGAATATATGGTAATTTCAAGAGACGGAATGGCTAAAAACTCTGGCCACATACAAATAGATAATATGACCATTAAAAGAACGGAAACATACAAATACCTGGGTACAATCTTCAACTGCTCCAACATCATAAGGGAAGAAATACAAACTAGAATCAACTCTGGAAATAAGATATACTATGCACTACAACATCTACTAAAATCAAATGCGCTATCTCGTAACACCAAAATCACAATATACAAAACACTGATCAGACCAGTTGTGCTGTATGGCTCTGAAACCTGGAGTACAACGAAAGGAGACGAAGCCTTGTTACAAACCTTTGAGAACAGAATTTTAAGACGCATCTTTGGACCCATTAGGGATACACAAAGTGGAGAGTGGAAAAGAAGAAGTAACAAAGACATTTATGATCTGTTTTAAGTCCCCGCTAATCACTGGTATCATGAAGGCTAATAGACTACAATGGCTGGGGCATATAGAAAGAATGGAAGATAATAGGGAAACAAAACTCGCTTACACTCAGGAAATAAATGACCGTAGACCCCGAGGTAGACCAAGAAGGCGGTGGAGAGATAATATATATACAGACCTACAAGCACTTGGAATCAATTACTGGCAAGAGAAGGTCCACCAGAGAGACGAATGGAGACGGATTGTGTCTGCAGCAAAGAACCTCAATGGCTCGGAATGCAGAAGAAGAAGAAGAAGACATAAAATGTTTATTCAACATTTGTTTAATGATGCAGTTTGTAGTGCAGATCAATCAAATACAAATGCCCCTTGTATTATAGATTAAAAGGAAAGACAATTACTGACTGCTGAAACAAAGGTTACATTTTATTGCAGCAGAGAGCAAGGTTTTCTTCCATTCTTTTGTAAAGAAGCAACCATAACTGGCTGGTTTGTGTATATCTTAAAATTATGAACTTCTTGCTTAGCCAGAAAAGGGTATTCACCAAATATCAATGCTTTATATGTTTGTGGGATAGCAGGGTAAAAGATAGGCACTTGACAAAGAAACAGTAGCCATTGAAAGATGAATTTAAAGCTAGAGAACAAAAAATATTGTCAACAATCTGCTGAGTTTTTGTAAGCTTAAAATTGCACTACTTTCATAACCATATACACTTCTTTCCCGGGATCTTGCAGAGTTTAGTGAGGAGCAAGGTGAAAAATTTCACCAAGATATAAAAACAATGGAAGAGAGATACCAGGGACTTTAGGATGCCCACGTGATGACAGATTCTGTTGGACCCTTAAAAGTGACACTGTCCAGGCATAACACAGTCCAGGAAGTTCTCAAAAAGAAGCTTTTTGTGTGTTGAATATATATTAAAAAATGCTGGTGATAGTGTTAATACATTTTTTTTGGTGTTTTATATGACAGTAATAAATGCACAGTAAGTATGTATAATATGAATGCAGATTACAGTCAAAATTTGGTCATTCTTAGTATCTCAAAAACTAGAGCTGATAGAAACAAATGTGATTACATTTTGTGTACAATTGTGTGTAAACCAGTGTCATTTATAGACACTATTAGTCTCTCTTGCTCAATCTCAGTGTTTCCCCTGGATGTGCCATGAAGGCCAGCCATTCGGCTCTTTCATCTCCACACATACTGGCATGGCCTGGATAGTAGAGTCACTTCAGCTTCCGTAGGTGTCATGGCATTTTGTATATCAGCCATTATTGCCAGAAATATCCAGATTAAATCTTCCAGAGCATTGAGCAAGAGTTAATTATGATGAATGCCTTATTGAATGAGGCTTCAGGAGGTCAGATGACCGAATGGATAAGAGAGCTCATTCTCAAACATCTGGTGTGCTGATACTGAGGTAGTGGTTTCAATCCCTACACTGGTCAGTTGAACTAAAATGATGACTTCTCATCCTTGACTTGGGTACGTAAATTATAAGTACCTCTGAAGTCAGAGTCGGTTCACCTGATAGTGAAAAATACTGGTAATACGGAAAGCTAATCCACATGCAAAAATCAGTCCAGTAGTGCACTAGACGTAGTAGCAAGTGTATGGGCTTGAATTCAAAGTGAGCGAGTGCAAAATAAATGTGAGGCTTCAGAAAGCCATCTTAGAGTTACTTCCCCTGTCATGCAGGATGTCATATAAATATGCTCCACTCCACTCTCTGATGATCTTGCCCATCCATCTACTTCCGCTCTCATGCTGGATGTCATATAAGTATGCTCCACTACTCTCTGATGATCTTGCCCATCCATCTACTTCCCCTGTCATGCTGGATGTCATATAAGTATGCTCCACTACTCTCTGATGATCTTGTCCATCCATCTACTTCCCCTCTCATGCTGGATGTCATATAAGTATGCTCCACTACTCTCTGATGATCTTGTCCCATCCATCTACTTCCGCTCTCATGCTGGATGTCATATAAGTATGCTCCACTACTCTCTGATGATCTTGTCCATCCATCTACTTCCGCTGTCATGCTGGATGTCATATAAGTATGCTCCACTACTCTCTGATGATCTTGTCCATCCATCTACTTCCGCTCTCATGCTGGATGTCATATAAGTATGCTCCACTACTCTCTGATGATCTTGTCCATCCATCTACTTCCCCTCTCATGCTGGATGTCATATAAGTATGCTCCACTACTCTCTGATGATCTTGCCCATCCATCTACTTCCGCTGTCATGCTGGATGTCATATAAGTATGCTCCACTCCACTCTCTGATGATCTTGCCCATCCATCTACTTCCCCTCTCATGCTGGATGTCATATAAGTATGCTCCACTCCACTCTCTGATGATCTTGCCCATCCATCTACTTCCCCTCTCATGCTGGATGTCATATAAGTATGCTCCACTACTCTCTGATGATCTTGCCCATCCATCTACTTCCCCTCTCATGCTGGATGTCATATAAGTATGCTCAACTACTCTCTGATGATCTTGCCCATCCATCTAATTGTGAAGACCCCCATCCCAATCTCTCGCCTCACTGCACTGATCTCTTAGTTTATACTATTAATTCATCCTCCCCAGTGATGTCCTGCAGCATTTACACATTATCTGGTTACAGTATATTATGTTGAAAATTTCAGGCTTACAGTACCTAGTGGTCACACTCGACTGACACAGAAAGATTTGAACATGACAAGCACATCAACAGACCAGCAGCCTCTTGTAGCAATTATGTCAGATGAAAGGTGAGCGCACGTTTAGTTGAATTGATTTTTATGTTTAAAGTTACCATTCATGTCCTGCTTGCAAAATCCTGTATGTTTAAAAAACAAATAATAATCACAAATAAATAAAAGAACGTAATTTTAGATGGCAAAATCCCAACACATTGAAAAAGCTGCTATGGTATGTTCAGAAATGTTTTCCCTTATTTACGTTAAATTTAAAAAAAAATGTATCTGTTGCATCGTTATGAAATGTTTCCTTTCGTCTTATATTTACTCCCACTCAAGGAATATAACATAGAATATGTACAGAATTCAAGTCTTTTATGTGGATATTGAAGAAAATAGGAAACCACCCAATCATATTTCTAATAAAATCTGTTCATGGGCAACAGTTTGTGTGATCTTTGGAAATGAGGCTAGAGCAGTTGTGGATGTATCCATGCGAGGTGAAGTTGATCCATCCAGTTTATTAGCTATATTTGTTGGGTTATGATATGTTAAAAGAAACTGTACTGAGCTTTGAATGTAATAACTAAGTGAGGCTAAGCAGCCATGTGCAGGACGTGACGATTCCTTGGGTGAGCCCAGTACCAGAGCGCTGTGTGTCGGCTCTGCAATTATGGAAGCCTCCTTGGATGGCGGGGAATGCCCATGGTCTGCCCCTGCCTTCCCTTGAAGGCTGACCAGGATGTCTTGGCTGTTCTAAATGGGCCAGCTGGAATGGGGGATAACACCACATCAGTGAGAGTCAAACGTCCTAAGAAACTCCCGGGAAGGTTAACCCAGCAACTAATGCCCGCAGAAGTCGGATGTGTCGGCCTAATGGCGCAAGGACGCAGCTCTGCTGTAAACAGGCACAACACAATCATGTCCGGAAAAAAACTCTGGATGAACGTAGAAGAAGAAGAAGAAGAATGTAATAACTTCACAAAGCATGACCATGATGAGCTTAGGCGAACCACTTTCTAATTCAAGTATTTGTTAATATCTTACGAAGGCAGTTAAATAATAATATATTAACATCTAAAGACGTAGTAAACAAGCATTTGTAAAGTCGAATTGAAGCCATTGAAATGTGGATATACAGAAGAGTATGTCATATTTTATGGAAACAACAGTCAAATACAGGGGTTCTAGAGAAGCTGGGAAAAGAAAGTTGATGAAAGAAATAAAGAAACAAGTGAAATATTCTGACCAATTAAAATACATGGTGTTCTTGTAAAACCATGCTGTAGTGAAGAGTTGAAGGTAGGTGAGCAAGGGATAGACAGCAATAAATGAGAGAAGATGATAACATCAAGTGATGGACGGACACCAGTCTGTAAGAGTGCATAACAAGGGTGAGAGACAGAATGTTGGAGAACATTGCAACTAACCTACATTGTGGAGACAGTACCTAGTTGTTTAGCATGGGACAGTACCTAGTTGTTTAGCATGAGACAGTACCTAGTTGTTTAGCATGAGACAGTACCTAGTTGTTTAGCATGAGACAGTACCTAGTTGTTTAGCATGAGACAGTACCTAGTTGTTTAGCATGAGACAGTACCTAGTTGTTTAGCATGAGACAGTACCTAGTTGTTTAGCATGAGACAGTACCTAGTTGTTTAGCATGAGACAGTACCTAGTTGTTTAGCATAAGACAGTACCTAGTTGTTTAGCATGAGACAGTACCTAGTTGTTTAGCATGAGACAGTACCTAGTTGTTTAGCATGAGACAGTACCTGGCTGTTTAGCATGAGACAGTACCTGGCTGTTTAGCATGAGACAGTACCTAGCTGTTTAGCATGAGACAGTACCTGGCTGTTTAGCATGAGACAGTACCTAGGCTGTTTAGCATGAGACAGTACCTAGGCTGTTTAGCATGAGACAGTACCTAGCTGTTTAGCATGAGACAGTACCTAGCTGTTTAGCATGAGACAGTACCTAGTTGTTTAGCATGAGACAGTACCTAGCTGTTTAGCATGAGACAGTACCTAGTTGTTTAGCATGAGACAGTACCTAGGTGTTTAGCATGAGACAGTACCTAGTTGTTTAGCATGAGACAGTACCTAGCTGTTTAGCATGAGACAGTACCTAGCTGTTTAGCATGAGACAGTACCTGGCTGTTTAGCATGAGACAGTACCTAGCTGTTTAGCATGAGACAGTACCTGGCTGTTTAGCATGAGACAGTACCTGGCTGTTTAGCATGAGACAGTACCTGGCTGTTTAGCATGAGACAGTACCTAGCTGTTTAGCATGAGACAGTACCTAGGCTGTTTAGCATGAGACAGTACCTAGCTGTTTAGCATGAGACAGTACCTAGCTGTTTAGCATGAGACAGTACCTAGCTGTTTAGCATGAGACAGTACCTAGCTGTTTAGCATGAGACAGTACCTAGCTGTTTAGCATGAGACAGTACCTAGCTGTTTAGCATGAGACAGTACCTAGCTGTTTAGCATGAGACAGTACCTAGCTGTTTAGCATGAGACAGTACCTAGCTGTTTAGCATGAGACAGTACCTAGCTGTTTAGCATGAGACAGTACCTAGGCTGTTTAGCATGAGACAGTACCTGGCTGTTTAGCATGAGACAGTACCTGGCTGTTTAGCATGAGACAGTACCTAGCTGTTTAGCATGAGACAGTACCTAGCTGTTTAGCATGAGACAGTACCTAGCTGTTTAGCATGAGACAGTACCTAGCTGTTTAGCATGAGACAGTACCTAGCTGTTAGCATGAGACAGTACCTAGCTGTTTAGCATGAGACAGTACCTGGCTGTTTAGCATGAGACAGTACCTGGCTGTTTAGCATGAGACAGTACCTGGCTGTTTAGCATGAGACAGTACCTGGCTGTTTAGCATGAGACAGTACCTGGCTGTTTAGCATGAGACAGTACCTGGCTGTTTAGCATGAGACAGTACCTGGCTGTTTAGCATGAGACAGTACCTGGCTGTTTAGCATGAGACAGTACCTGGCTGTTTAGCATGAGACAGTACCTGGCTGTTTAGCATGAGACAGTACCTGGCTGTTTAGCATGAGACAGTACCTGGCTGTTTAGCATGAGACAGTACCTGGCTGTTTAGCATGAGACAGTACCTGGCTGTTTAGCATGAGACAGTACCTGGCTGTTTAGCATGAGACAGTACCTGGCTGTTTAGCATGAGACAGTACCTGGCTGTTTAGCATGAGACAGTACCTGGCTGTTTAGCATGAGACAGTACCTGGCTGTTTAGCATGAGACAGTACCTAGGCTGTTTAGCATGAGACAGTACCTGGCTGTTTAGCATGAGACAGTACCTGGCTGTTTAGCATGAGACAGTACCTGGCTGTTTAGCATGAGACAGTACCTGGCTGTTTAGCATGAGACAGTACCTGGCTGTTTAGCATGAGACAGTACCTGGCTGTTTAGCATGAGACAGTACCTGGCTGTTTAGCATGAGACAGTACCTAGCTGTTTAGCATGAGACAGTACCTAGGCTGTTTAGCATGAGACAGTACCTAGGCTGTTTAGCATGAGACAGTACCTGGCTGTTTAGCATGAGACAGTACCTGGCTGTTTAGCATGAGACAGTACCTGGCTGTTTAGCATGAGACAGTACCTGGCTGTTTAGCATGAGACAGTACCTGGCTGTTTAGCATGAGACAGGTACCTGGCTGTTTAGCATGAGACAGTACCTGGCTGTTTAGCATGAGACAGTACCTGGCTGTTTAGCATGAGACAGTACCTGGCTGTTTAGCATGAGACAGTACCTGGCTGTTTAGCATGAGACAGTACCTAGCTGTTTAGCATGAGACAGTACCTGGCTGTTTAGCATGAGACAGTACCTAGCTGTTTAGCATGAGACAGTACCTAGCTGTTTAGCATGAGACAGTACCTGGCTGTTTAGCATGAGACAGTACCTGGCTGTTTAGCATGAGACAGTACCTGGCTGTTTAGCATGAGACAGTACCTAGGCTGTTTAGCATGAGACAGTACCTGGCTGTTTAGCATGAGACAGTACCTGGCTGTTTAGCATGAGACAGTACCTGGCTGTTTAGCATGAGACAGTACCTGGCTGTTAGCATGAGACAGTACCTGGCTGTTTAGCATGAGACAGTACCTGGCTGTTTAGCATGAGACAGTACCTGGCTGTTTAGCATGAGACAGTACCTGGCTGTTTAGCATGAGACAGTACCTGGCTGTTTAGCATGAGACAGTACCTGGCTGTTTAGCATGAGACAGTACCTGGCTGTTTAGCATGAGACAGTACCTAGCTGTTTAGCATGAGACAGTACCTAGCTGTTTAGCATGAGACAGTACCTAGCTGTTTAGCATGAGACAGTACCTAGTTGTTTAGCATGAGACAGTACCTAGCTGTTTAGCATGAGACAGTACCTGGCTGTTTAGCATGAGACAGTACCTGGCTGTTTAGCATGAGACAGTACCTAGCTGTTTAGCATGAGACAGTACCTAGCTGTTTAGCATGAGACAGTATTTAGCTGTTTAGCATGAGACAGTACCTGGCTGTTTAGCATGAGACAGTACCTGGCTGTTTAGCATGAGACAGTACCTGGCTGTTTAGCATGAGACAGTACCTAGCTGTTTAGCATGAGACAGTACCTGGCTGTTTAGCATGAGACAGTACCTGGCTGTTTAGCATGAGACAGTACCTAGCTGTTTAGCATGAGACAGTACCTAGTTGTTTAGCATGAGACAGTACCTAGTTGTTTAGCAAAGGCACTTGATTGGTTGAGATTCATCAGGAAGACAAGTTTGAACTCTCTAGTCCAGTGCATTACTGTACACAGCTGCACCCTGAAAAGGTCTTGGCCAGTGCATTACTGTACACAGGTGCACCCTGAAAAGTTCTTGGCCAGTGCAGGACCTGGTCTGGTCCCTGCTCTTGCCACCTGAGCAGCTTATGAAGGTTATCAGCTGCAATGTCTTTTCCTCCTGCATGTGATGTAAGGAAAAATGTAATGTGTTTGTTGCTTCATATTTGAAGAACATGACATGTCTCTGCCTTGCTTTTACTTGACTTTACATTAAATGTCTCTCTATGTCTCTCTTCTCCTTTCTGACTTAATTCCTCTTCTAGCCTAGACCTAGAACCCAGATACAGTTGCCTGAAATTCCCACCAGCAACTCTCTGTGTGGCACCTTTCTATAGTTTATAACCACTTTATTACTTTACGTTTAAAGTCAGTCCAGTGTGTTCTATTGTTGTTTCACGTTATCACAATTTTATTATGAACCTGTAACTGACTTTTTTGTATCTTATTGTGTGGTGGATGGACTGCCTACTTTCTGCCTTCATGTTGCTGTTTTAGCTTGTTATGTCAAGCTAAGTATCTTTTCACCAGTACCCAATTGTATCTTAATAATAATAAAAGTAATTATCCCGAAGCTCGATTTTGCAGCAGACCGTATTTCGCTGGTTTTAACGTGTTGGTATGGGAGCCGGTCATTCAAAAAGCAATAGAAAATTACTGAACGTAAAACTTGCCAAGACATCAGAAACGGCAGTAAAATGCTGGTGTGAACTGCAACGTCCTGTAAAGGATATGCAGCTTTAAAAACAAAAAGAGCAAGGAGGAATAAGTGACCAGTCTTTCCCTCACTCTGGCAAGCGATGAGCCCAGGCATTGAACTCGTATCTGACTATGCTCATGACATAACCAGTGCAGTTCGCTAGCTCACCCGCCATCGCAAAGATGTAGATTTATTGTTTTGCATTTGTGACATTATCATAAAAAATCTAGATTTAATGTGCTGCTTCTGTGACATCATAAAGATTTAGATTTATTGTGCTGCTTATGTGACATCATAAAGATTTAGATTTATCCTGCTGCATCTGTGACATTATCATAAAGATGTAAATTCATGTTGCTGCTTCTTTGACATTCTGGAGACTTGATAAGATTAAGTTGTTAGCTTAAATTTTTTCTAGGGATCTACATCTTTCATCTATCTGACCCCCCCCCCCCCCCCCCCCCCCCCCAATCCCCCCAGCCTCTCTCTCAAAGATTCAAGATTAAGTTCTCACACAATATTTTGGTTGTACTATATCAATGTTCTAAGGCATTGTACAATCACATGGAATGACACTATCCAGTGCTGCCCATCAGGCTCTGGAGCACAAATTATTCCTCCCCACAACGCTTGGTAGTAGAAGTGGAAGATGATGATGATATCAATGTTCTTGGTTCTGTTTAAAAGTGGCAGCGCATGTTTTTACTCTGTTTTAAAGTTGTAATACATATTTTTATCACTTTGATTTGACTTGGTAGTGTAAATAAATGAGACACCCCCCCCCCCCCCCCTTTTCCCCCCAAATCAGATTTTAAAGTTAAGTGTTTTAAATAAACTACCTGAAATATCTTGTTCACATTGTTTATTAGACTGGAGAAGAGATTATGACCAAATATGTGACATTAGCCAGAACTTTTTAAGAAATAGAATATATATTTTCAACCACAGCATGGACAATGAGCTGTGGGAGCATTGTGGCTAGATGCTCGCCTGCTGGTTCCCTGGTCATGGGTTTGAATCAACACCACAGCAGATTTTAACATTGACCTAGTCTTCCACGGTGACCCAGCCTCAAATGAGTACCAGGAAATGTCTCAAAAAGTACATTTGGCCAGCGAGAATTACTGACCAAATGACCCACTGAATGTTGATTGGTCTATACAAATATGGGTTTAGCACATATGGCCAGTGCACCAAAAACATGTAAAAGGGCCTTTACTTACTTTTACTTATAGCATGGACAATATGTAGATAGAATAGAGACCCTGAACAGTATTAGAGACCCTGAACAGTATATGTGATATCACCTGCTGATTTAAGGCTTATCGATATGTTTATTTTGACATGTGATAATACGTTTTTATTTGCTTTCAGTGAGGAGGATGAATTTGATATACTACGTTTACCTAAAGCTGCTCACAAAGAGATTACAGAACAGTTAATCAAAGATGGCTACAACCTTGACCTGGAACCAGATGATGAAGACCTTGATCTTATACCACCAAGACCTTTGAAAGAAAGATGCTCTTGCTGTACTTTGCCTGTTGGATGTTTGATTCAGTGATTTGTATTTACTAGCTGTATGAGTATGCTAAGAGCTTGCAGATTGGATGTCTGTGAGGGCTTGGTTGTATGTGCACAAGTAATATGTTTGTCTTGGGTTTGCTTTATGTCTATAAAATGTAAATTGTTTCTAATGGCTGACCTTTTGACAATTTTTGATGCAGAATATATTTCTTTCCTCTTGAAAGAATTGCTGTGTGTGTGTGTGTGTGTGTGCGTGCGTGCACACATATACACACACACAATAAGTTACTAACAATTACTAATAAATATACTTTCATTAATTAGTACCTGTTCGGGCAGAAGAGTGCAATTGGGAGGATACAAGTCTTATCCTAGTGTGAGAAAATGCAACCTAAAGATTAAATATCATGGCAGGGCAGACCAGGCCCTAAGCCTTGGTTGGTAGCTGATCTAGGATTGAAGCTCCGACAGGCGGACAGTTAGAGCATTGCTTTGCTGATCCAGCAGCTTCTGCAGCTTGTCTTGTTCCAAATGTATTGGTGTCACCTTTCCTCTGGAGTGAATTAGACAGGCCAAGAGAGGGATCATGCTGCATGGGCAACATATGGTCTCTAAATTCAGCCCAGGCTTTGTGTTATGGAGATAACCCCATTTTACAAACTATCGTCTGCCAAGACGGCCAAGTGCCAGTCAATCAGTTAGTACCTGTGCAGAATATCACTGAAATGGCATGATAGAATCACCCATTTGGAGCTCTTGCAGAAAACTACACAAATTCCAGTGAATCAAGACATTAGCACAAGGTGCTGGATAGGACACACATTTAGAAAATCTGTTCATAGTTCTTCTTCTTCTTTCGTTCACTTGAAATATGTCTATAACTGCAATGTTGTCTCTTGTATGAATTTAACTGTCTTTTTTAGTTCACACAGCGGCCCATAGAGTTTATTTTCCACTGTCGTCTCTCTAGACCAGAATGTTTGCCTAGATATGTTACATTATGGGCAGTCTTGGAGTATGTGCTCTGCTGTCTGCGACGCCAATCCACATGTGCACATGGCTGTTCCATTGGGAGGCTAAGGCAGATTAAGACATACTAAAAAATAAAACAAATAAAAGCATTATCAACATCATTACTGTGTGCCAAACTTGCACACTGTTTTGAAATTAGGAAGCCAAATGTCTGAAATGGTTATAGCATAAAGTCCACTTCAATGCATCATTAAATTATTAATATATTGTTGATGATGACTTGTGTACATTTGTCGAACCAGGATGTTTGTATTTCAAATTAGCTCATGAATATTCGTTGTTTTTGTTTTTCAAGATGAAAGCCTTCTAGCCACAGCATCCATTCTGTCACTTGTGATTGTGTTCTTGTAAAACTGACCCTTCCCACTTTGTTTACACAAAATCAATTTATGCATTTTACCATGTGATTGATAGAGGTCTTGATAAATTCACCAGCACATAAGCCTACAGTGACTGCTTATGTGACACCTGTTGTTGGACATGCATTCAGTTAGTTAGTTGGAAATGATAGCATGTGTATGTGTAATCTTAGAGTTGATGTGGGAATATTTCTTCATTCCTTGTCAGGCATATTTAGATTCATGCAGCAGTAAGATTATCTCTTCTGAGTTCCTATGGCATCATTGATGCTGCTTTTCAGTGTATCAATTTGTGATATGTCTTCCTTCAATACAAGTGCAATAAGCTATCAATATTAACGTAAGGATAGTGGTATTAGAGAATGAAAATATGTCATGTACATGAAAACAATTTTATGATGACAACATTGGGTATGTACTGTTAATCCCCCTTTGTAAGTAAAATTAGTTAAGCTGCAATATTTTGCAAATTTTTAAACTGAATTTCTAAAGTGAATTAATGCAGTATCATCTTCAAATGTCTGCTGTTGCCATGTTTCATAATTCATAATCCATTGAATCACAGAATGTATTGAAATTATATTTATAATTGATTATTTGATAGTCTTGATGAACTCTTAGTTACAGAAACGAATTGAAAGAACTCATCTTCATGTCTAGAGGTCAGCATGGCCAAATGGATAAGAGCTGAAACCTCTAGTGTGCTGATGACAAATTAGTTGGATCAATCCTTACACCGGGGTTTGTCTGATGGTGAAGGACCCTGGTCATGGGGAAAGCGAATCCACATGCAAAAATCAGAACTGTACACATGTGTGGACTACACTTGAGTCCAAAGCAAACAAATGCACACAAAAACATTTCATATGTGGACAAATTAAGCATTATTTAGAGAAGAAGGAGAACTAACATTGAAATATTTTTGGTTTACGTGCCTAATTTAGATCTGTTATTTAGGAAGCTATAAAAATTCGGGTGTGGAATCACTAAAGTAAATACAGAAGATATTGTACATCCGGAGTAATATTATTTAATAATAATCACTTCCCATACCACATGGATGGCCTGCCTACTTATTTGAGCTGTTAATGAATTTTGTTATTTAAAGTTGCTAAGTATATGAATAAGAAAGATAAAAGAAAGTCTTTATTCAGCAGGAAGTCTTGATAAGCCAATAAACCTAAGAAAGATTAAAGAGGTCTTAATCCAGCAGGGAACTTATTAATAAAAGAGATTAAAGAGGAGCTCTTAATCCATTAGGGAGGGGGGGATATTAATAAGAAAGATTAAAGAGGTATTAATCCAGCATGAAACACAGATCTTTTAAAAATTAAAGAGGAGTTCTTAATCCAGCAGAAAACACATTAATAAGAAAGATTAAACAGGAAATCAAGCAAATCAAGACACATAAGATTTTGTACAGTGTAAGAAACTTCACTGTTTGTTTTCTATTATTTCTTAGAGCAGAGAGGGTTAGGGAAAATAGACAGAAAGAAACTAGCAATATTTCTGTAACATTTAAATTCAAAAGCCTTGATTGTTTTCTTTAGTGTTAAGTGAGATGGTCCATGATTTACATCTGTATGTTGCCACATGAAAGATTTGTGTTATCACAATGTTTACTTTTACATATTTGCTGGTGATGTGCCATAGATTCTTCACACTGTTTAACCTCTGCATTGCTATGACTAGTTAACTATAGCAGACTAGAATGACTTAGGGACTGAAGACTCAGCAGCATAGACAAATGCAGTCAGAGACACAGAGCTTGACTACCTGTGTCAGGGTAGGTAACCAGACTGAATAAATCTATCTTCCACAATCAAGTGGTCCTACAGGTAGTAGGCCACATCCTTGCAGTCTGGTGTAGAGTTTAGAGATCTACATCCTTGCTGTCTGTTGTAGAGTGTAGAGATCTACATCCTTGCAGTCTTGTGTAGAGATCTACATCCTCGCAGTCTGGTGTAGAGTGTAGAGATCTACATCTGTGCAGTCTGGTGTAGTGTGCAGAGATCTACATCCTTGCAGTCTGGTGTAGAGATCTACATTCTCGCAGTCTGGTGTAGAGTGTAGAGATCTACATCTGTGCAGTCTGGTGTAGTGTGCAGAGATCTACATCCTCGCAGTCTGGTGTAGAGTGTAGAGATCTACATCCTTGCTGTCTGGTGTAGAGTGTAGAGATCTACATCCTTGCAGTTTGGCGTAGAGCGTAAAGATCTACATCCTTGCAGTCTGGTGGTAGAGTGTAGAGATCTACATCCTTGCAGTCTGGTGTAGAGTATAGGGTACAGGGACCTGATTTGACATGTACTAAAGTAGGCTGTATCCTGAAAAGCTAAAAAATCATAATGTAAACAGGCATACAAAGTTAGTTGCATATCCTTTACAGGATGTTGCAGTCAACCCCAGCATTTATTGGCTGTTTGTGATTTACAGAATTTTACATTAAGTAGTTTGCCATTGCTTTCTGAATGGCCGAGGCCTCATACCATTGAAATCAAAACAGAGCAATCTGCTTCTAAATTGCCCGCAGCTGATTTTTGAACCCTTGACTCTGTATGTCAGGGAATTGTGAAACACAGTTCTACAACCCCCTAAGCCACAGACGCGGGTAAATAGACATAACTCACGCAAATTCCATGTCATGAGGAAGTAGAGGAAGAAGAATTACTTATCATTTCAGGAACAAATAGTGCATGCAAGGTTGCATCATGGAAGATTGCAGTTTAATTGATTGAATGAGCTAGTGTGTTAGGTTTCACCAGAGTTAGAAGTTGGTTTAGTAGGTATTAAAGCTGTGACAGTGGAACTTGTTTCAGGTAGTTAACTAACCTCTCTTGGTAACTGTGATGTTTGCTGTCAGATTTAATGTTTATTAAATTATGTTTTTAAAAACATTGTGTAATTATTTATATTGCATGTGTTGTGTTAATATTGTAAATGTTGTTTTAAACTTAAATTCCATTATTTTGTTTTATGCATGTTTGAAAGCTTTTTTTTGGTGTGTAGATTTTGTTTGTTCAGTTTCAATTAATGGCAAATTTGAAATGTTATCTTATGGCTGTGTCCAGCTGAAATAAATCTGTGCTGTGAATATGACATTTTTGTGGACAAAAACATGAAAATATATATATATATATATGCAGGCTCCCTGGCCGAGGGGTTAGCAGCTTTTTCCGTTAACCCCAAATACTCTCGTGGTTGACGTGTGCGCACGAAAATTAGAAGTGGTTCGAGTCGCACCTGTGACTTATGAGAGTATGGAGCCGGTCGCTCAGAAAGTCGTGGCGTGCTGATGAGCGTAATCTAGCCTAGGAATCGACATACAGCTGAAAGATGCTGGTGTTGACCGCAATATCCTGAAACAGGATGGAAATGCGGAGAAAAAAAATATATATAGCTGTAACCTGTTGCTAGTATTGCTACCTTTATACGTCCCTATATACATTAATAAATCTTGACACTTACAGAAAATATACAACTAAATTTACAACTAACTTATGTTTTTATTTAAGTCTTCAACCTTTGAACACATAAACATTCAGTAGTATGTCACTTACTACAGTGCATCTCAAACCTTTCACTCATGGCCCATCTTGATCATATAAAATATTTAGTATAAAATCTGTAGGTGCTAAGACTATAATAATTATATTTTTTTAAAGCTGCAAATGTGTCTATGGCCAGAAATTATTTCTGTGTCTGTGTCTTCATACGAAGCATATGTATGTACATATGTCATGTTTCAGGCTTCTTAATGCTTTCAAGAAAACACCTAGTCACTGCAGTACCACTCTGCAGTACACGTAATTAAAGTGCAGTAAAAGGTGACATGTTTGACTGTTCCATTTCTTCTTTAATTTGCCTAACATAGATTCAAGATTCCTTCATTTACTGAATTTAAATTGACATTTTAAAGTTTTTGTTGGAATTGTATTCTTTCCACTATTTGCTTGTGATTATATTTAGTATAAATAGATAAAAGTAATCTCACTGGGAGCAAATTTTTCATGTGGTACACACAAGAACCATTTATTTTTGGAATGTGTTTCAGTATTTGCTCATTTTGACAAATGGCTCATTAATGGCTCATTCGTTCTGTATAGTATTTTTTTATTGTGCATTTGAGTCAGAGGTGTGTGTTGTTGAAATATCCAACCACACAGCATATTTGCTGCCTCCTCTTCCTCCTCCTGCTGTTGCTGCATTGCTCTTCCATTTGCACCGCTTGAAGAGTTAAAAGAAATCAACTTTGAAATAAAAGACCTAGCGTGTCACCCTTTGCAATGGCTACACACGTTTGCTGCAAGTTGTGGTTTAATAACACAGTGCAGTGCTGGTAATCAGAGATGGCCCAGTCAGTGCCAAACCAGTTGTTATTAATAATCCTTTTTATGCAAAAGTAGGTCATGTGGAATTTAAAAACACAGACACAAGTCTGTAGCAGGAACCTGCTGTATGCGAAGTTTTAGGACCTTCACATATTTGTAGGTCTGAGTGCATGGAATTAGGTGGCCTGCCTTTTAGGACCTTCACATATTTGTAGGTCTGAGTGCATGGGGAATAGGTGGCCTTCCTTTTAGGACCTTCACATATTTGTAGGTCTGAGTGCAGGGGGAATAGGTGGCCTTCCTTTTAGGACCTTCACATATTTGTAGGTCTGAGTGCATGGGGAATAGGTGGCCTGCCTTTTAGGACCTTCACATATTTGTAGGTCTGAGTGTACGAGGAATAGGTGGCCTGCCTTTTAGGAACCACATATTTGTAGGTCTGAGTGTACGAGGAATAGGTGGCCTGCCTTTTAGGAACCACATATTTGTAGGTCTGAGTGCACAGGGAATAGGTGACCTTCCTTTTAGGACTTTCACATATTTGTAGGTCTGAGTGCACGGGGAATAGATGGCCTGCCTTTTAGGACCTTCACATATTTGTAGGTCTGAGTGTACGGGAAATAGGTGGTCTGTCCTTTTCCTCCCATTGTGAACAAGGAAAGCTTGTCCAGCCACACTCATGACATTGTTGCTATAATGTCCTATTCATCACACCAGTATGGACAAGCTATATTTTGATCGGAGAAGCGGCTGGCTGAGTGATTAGAATGCCAGGTTCTCCTGTGATAGACCCAGGTTTGAATCTTCGGTAAGGTGTGGACTTTTTCCTGAGTAAAGAAGAAAATAGCATTATTTCTGATGTTGTACCCAGAGCAGCAATTGTCCATACCTGAATCATTAATCATAATTTAAATCATGTATCAGACACTATCTGTTGATGTGTTTATTATGTTATAATTGTCCCCAAATAAAATAGCACAAAGTTCTTAAATTCATAGTGTTTTGGGATTTATTAGTGCATTTGACGAGATCCCGGAATAACACCTTGGGTGTATAATGTGTACACACTGTAGGACTTTTATGATGTGGCTTATGGTAAAGGCAGGTTTCAATTTCATTGTTTTGCTGATTCATATACTGTCATTAATTGTTTTTAAATGCTTTTTATATTGTATTCATATTCATATACCAACTTACCAGTGAAGGAAAATAAGAACAAGCAATTATGGGTAAACGATGAAATCCTGAGCAAAATGACTCAAAGAAAAAAAGCAATATATATAAATAAATATAAATAATTTTATTTTTTTTATATATATATTGCTTTTTTATATAAATATAAATAATAGACAGATACATACATCAGATGTGCAGAGCTGTCAAAGAAGCGTGGATTCTGATAAGATGTAAGGTTATAGAGGCTATAGAAATAAAACACAACTCAAAAGGATTGCTTGAAGATATAAGAGGATTTACATACAAGAAAAATAATATAACAGGAAATGGCTGTATCAGGGGGAAAAGATGCAGAAATTACAGTTGATAATAACCGGTATAATAAAAAAAATATGGACAGAATACACAATAGATTTATTCTGGGAAAACGGGGACAATGAATCAACACTGTATAATGCTCAAGATCGACCAAACATATTAAAGGCTGAAGTAGAGAAGGCTATTAAAAAGATGAAACAAGGAAAGGCTGAAGGTCCTGACAAGATAAGAACAGACATGATCAAGTTCTTATCTAACTTTGGCGTTGATGCCATCACAAAGTTGTTAATGACATGTAATATTGGGTACATCTCTGAGGATTTGAAAACGTCCAATTTTATAACACTACCCAAGAAGCCAAGAGCTGTTGATTGTGAGGATTACAGAATTATTAGCTTAGTGAGCCGTAAAAATAAGATATTCCTCAAGGTCGTACACGAAAGAATTCACAATAAATTAGATGAAGTAGGTGAAGAACAATTTGGGTTCTGCAAAAACAGTGGCACTAGAGAAGCCATAATCTGTTTGAGGATGTTGACTAAAAAATATATAGAAGTTCAGAAAAATATACATGGATGTTTTACAAACTAAAAGAAAGCTTTTGACAGAGTACAATATAATGATTAATTACATGCCTTCAAGATAGGAGTAGACGGAAAGGACATTAGACTTATTAGTAACCTGTACTGGGAGCAAGTGGCGACAATTAGATACAGAAATAATTACTCATCGCCCATGGAGATGAAAAGACTAGTACGGCAGGGATTAGTGCTGTCCCCTTGTACACTGAAAGAATTTTTAAACAAGTTGGACAACTGCCTTGACATCAGTGAAAGAATCATAAACAATATTAGGTATGCTGACAATACCGTGTTACTAGCAGAAAGCGTGCAAGAGTTACAAAACCTACCGGAACAAGTAAACAGGCATAGTGCAGAATATGGCTTAGTTATTAACATGCAAAAAACAAAAACTATGATAATTAGCATTAGGAAGGAGAGGTCATCAATGAACATTTCAGTAAATGGGGAGATACTAGAACAAGTAACAAGTTTCTCCTGTCATGGATATGTAATAGCAGATGATAGCAGAAGTAAAAAAAAAATCAACAAGAGAATAGGAATGGCCAAAAGTGTTTTCAAAAGTGACACATTAAAAATGAGAATTGTCACATGTTGTGCATATTCAACACTAACATGTGGTGCAGAAGCCTGGACAATGAACAAGCAGTTAGAGAGTTGAATAGAGGTCTTAGAGATGTGGATATACAGGAGAATATGTTGTATTTCATGGAAACAAAAACAATCAAATACAGAGGTTCTAGAAAAACTAGGAATGAAAAGAGTTGATGAAAAAAATAAAAAAGAGGCAAGTGAAATATTTCAACCACGTTAAAAGACATAACAGTCTTACAAAAGCATACTGGATGGTAAGGTTGAAGTAGACAATGATACAAATGGGAGGATAACATCAATAGATAGACAAACAGCAGTCTGACATAATGTACAATCAAGGTGAGAGACAGTGTTTGAGATCCATTGAAGCTGACCTTCATTGTGAAGTTGACACCTGATTAATTCATTGATTGATATACAGTTCCGGTTTCTTTGTAGTGCTATCATGAAAAACTAGAATTATTTTTAAAGCGGTGGCTTTTATATTTAAATAGTCATGAGCTATTTTTCGTAGATTGTATTGTTTGCTGCAACCAAAGTTTGCTCTAAGTGCCTTGTACTACATGTATGCTTGTGTGTGTATTTGAGTGTGTCCTGTAAGCAGTTTGCTGCTTACTTATATGTTCTGTGCTTACTTCATAACATACCAGTACAGTGTTAATTGGCTGATGTTGGTAGAGACGTCTTGCTCTAGTTGTATCCATATGAAGGTTTGGCGTGCTAAACCAGTAGAGCTGTGGTAGTTCAATGGATAGCATACTTGCCTGCTAGCCCAGAGGTCATGTGTTTGAATCTCCTTCGAGACAAAAATGTGTCTTACATTGACCAGGGCTCCCAGATCAACCCAACCAAAGATGGACACCAGGAAATGTACTGGGAAGTAAAGACATCTGGTGTGATATTCACTGCACCACTCGTTGAGTGCCCATTTGTCCAAGAATGTGGGGCTCGCTCCATACAATATATACAGTATGCCTCATGGAGTGAGAAGAGATCGTTTACTTTTTACTTACATACTAAAACAGTATCTGAGATTATTTCAACAGTGCATTTGCTTTTGAGAATTTGTTCACTCATATGTGTTATATATTGTGTATATAATTCTTTTACTTGGCATTCTTGTAGTCTTGTGTCCACTTTGTGTTGATATGTGTCTTCTGTACAATCTGCTGTAAGGAAGACCCACTGTTAAATCTCTTACATTTCGCAATCAGCTTTCACCTTCACTCACTAACATTGATACATGCAGGAGTATGGCAATCTCGGTGCGTCCTGTGAGTCACAAGTCAACTGTATGACTTTAACTGGTGTATGTGTGTGATCATCTGACAGTCATGATACTCTGCAAGACAGTCATAAATAGCAGTCCACATTTTCCCTTGTTCACGGCATTTATATGTTCCCCTCTGTCTTAACACTGTTTGCTGCATGATGCTGTCTGACCCATGATCTTCTTGTGTATTTTGTGATTGTCATTTTTGCAAACAATGGCTAAACAAAGGTTCTTCTCTTTCCCTCCCCCCTCCCCTTTCCCCCTCAACACACACACACACACACACACACACACACACACACACACACACACACACACAACTTGGCTGCAAGTTAATTCATTTTAGCACAAAGTCACATTGTGATGAAATGTTTCACTGAATGTTTGATCTATTAAAACATTATTGTGTTGCTACACATTTGATCGACATTTTCATTTAGTATGTTTAATTTTGGATTTGTATGCATGTTCTTACCTGGTAAATATTGCGTTTATTGTCTGACATTCAGAAGCTGGTTTTTATACTTTATATGTGACAATGTTCTAAAGACAGTGTGCATGTTCATTGCTCTTAACTGTGTTTTCTCTCTTTTTGTTTTTAATGCATGTACTTTGGTGTTACTGTGTAATTTTCACATAAATATACATTGCGATCTTTATATTTATTTATAACAAAACATATTCTTATTAATAATCTTTCCCATTGATTCCTTTGTAATTACAGTCACATTACTTGCAAAAACCCAACATGACAATGCTTTATGCTTCTGTAGTGGTGTTTCTTTAGTATTACCACTGATGGTTTTAACGGAACCTGGATATCTGTATCTTCTTAAGACATGGAGTAGAAAGTAATAGATTGTAGAAAACTCTTCTTCCTCCTCTTCTTGGCCTTTATGAACACGAGAAGAGCTGTTTTAGTGTTTTTATTTGTAGACTTATATTACTGTAATCTTGGTGTCTGCAGCGATTATTTGTTGTAGTATTTCAGTGCTGACCCTATTGTTCACCAGTATTACCTTTTGTATCTAAAGGAATGTTTGCTGTCTTCTGATTGGAAGAAAGAAACAACACTTTTCCCCAGAAAACTTCAACCTAATATAAGTGCAATTATTATAACTTTAAGTAACACGAACAGAAGTGTTTACCTTTACCATTATATCATATGTTCTCCCTTAGGGTCCTTTTCTACAGTTTTCTGCTTTTCAGTTGTTTTTTCACTCATGGAATGCTGACAGAGGTTTTGTGGTTTAACTGGCTCTTAATATCCGGAAGGAATTTATTGTTAAACACCACACTCAATTTTTAATTAATTAATTAATGTATCTTATGATATTGTTGGTAACATAAACCTACTATTTTTTTCCTTGTTAGCCTGTGTAAAGTTGCTAAAGTGCCATGTTTTTATTTTATTCGAAGTCCAGCCAACAGTGTCCACACATCTAACTTTATGTGAAAGATAACAGAAAACCTATGTTGAATTATGTATTTTTCTGATCCTTGCAACTTACATTCATTTTAATATATGTTTGTTGCCAGTATGGATTGTTTTGGGGGATTTTGGTTTCAGATATAGTACATGCAAGCATTTATTTACAGCTCCTTGCTTATATTTTCAACATATTGTGTGTTTTTACAATATTGTTGAATATTTCATGGCCTCATATATGCTTAATAATCCGTTACTGATATGTGTATTTATAGTATAATTATTACTTAGCAATAGCTCATGTTTGTGTGTACTGCTTCACAACCAAAGTTAATATGTTAAAAGTAACCTTGTTAATGTACTATTGGGTATTTTAGCTTTCAGCGTTTCCATTTGGTGCTGATCTGTACAACTGGCTATAGTGAGTGGTATTAATAAGTTAACTTGTGATGCATAGGGAGCTGGGACTAGGGAATTATTAGTTGGAGTGGAGGGGTAGGGCATTCAATGGAGAGCACATGTTTTCAAAATATTTTGTAGAATGCATAAACAGCTTGTTTCAGGGGGGGGGGGGGGTGTGCGTGCTCTCTCTCTCCTCTCTCTCTCTCTCTCTCTCTCTCTCTCTCTCTCTCTCTCTCTCTCTCTCTCTCTCTCTCTCTCTCTCTCTCTCTCTCTCTCTCTCTCTCTCTCTCTCTCTCTCTCTCTCTCTCTCTCTCTCTCTCTCTCTCTCTCTCTCTCTCTCTCACTCTCATTCTTGTGCATATGTGTTATTGGGTGAGCACTTCGTCGCGTTGTTTAACACTGTGCCAAACAAAAAGTAGGTTTGGACCAACAAAAAATTGATGTTGGAAAATGGGAAGTGTCACAGTTATGACTTAAAAGTTGTTAATATGGTAGCAGATATATTGTATTATAATGCAATGACAACATTGCAGCGATATTTAAGCTAATGGTAGATACAGGAAATTGCTTAAGATGATTTACTATCCCATGGCACTTAGTCAGTGTAAAGTTACTGACACAGTCACCTGTGTTCCTGAATGTCCAGGTCCAGGTCAAGGCTGACTTCTGTTTTAAACATTAACAAGTTTTTAAAAAGGTTAGTTGCATGTCCTTTATAGGGCATGGCAGTCAACGCCAGCATTTATTGGCTGTTTGTGATTTTCTAGACAGTTTTACATTTAGTAGTTTGCCATTGCTTTTGAAACAACTGATGCTCTTACCATTGTGAAAATCAGTGCAAAGTGATCTGCTCCCAAACTGCCAGCAGCTGACTTTTAACCCCTACGTCGGAAATGTGAAAGTTCACTACCCCTATACCGACCATTAACCAGTACAAGAAGATTGTGTATTACAGATGCCATCATAGGTGTCTAAAATGTCAAGGTTGGCATATACAAAAGGTCTTGTTATTATGAGATAACCTAAAATCTGGAGTGACCAGTTCCCTTCCTCCCAGAAATTAAATTCAATAGACTCTGACCTCTCAGCAGAACGATCCGGATGTAGGTGACAACATTGCCTTCCTGTCCCAAACACATAATTAGATGCAGGGTAAATTGAACACTTGATTGTGATAACAACAATTAGGCCTATAAGTTCACATGTGAAAGACAATGATAATGAGAACAAATCAAAAGAAGAAAGAAAAAGAAGATAACCCAATCTTCTTTGATAAAACCTCATTTCAGTAGGTGGAATCACATATCTGTAGTGGTAGCAATCTAGACAAAGATGGCAGAACAAATAGAGATACTAAATTAATTCAGAAGACAAGAGGAGCTCGCATAGCACTAGAAAATTTGTGACAGTCAAAAGACATTAAACCTACCACCAAACATAGAATATTGAACTCTTAAACAGTGCTGCTGGAGAATGACTAAAACAATTAGTAATAAACTGGCACTGGATTGCACATTCATTGGTAATACTGCTAGTTGTATAACTAGAAAGTCCTCTGTCTGGACTCACAGGGCAAACTAGTGACTACCGCTTCCATTGATGAACTGTATTTTTCGTGGCAGACTATTGTGTTGGCATTCTGGCAGCGGCATTATGCATAGTATGCCTGTGTGGGCAGTTGGTTTGTTGAGACTCCTTTTCACATTGGGCGGTGAGGAGCGTTTTGTGTAATATTCACTGGCACAGGATTGGAGCATTATTGGGCGACCCTTTGCCATGAAGTTGGAATGGTGACTAACTAGCGACTAACAGGGCAAACTAAAAACACATGTTTTCTGGATTAGATGTCCTAAAAAATGTGAGGTGATTGTGGCATGTGGATTGATAACTTGATTGTGTCTTTCTGATGTGATTGTGGCATGTGGATTGATAACTTGATTGTGTCTTATTGTACATTGTTCATAGATATTTTAATAAAATTTAATAAATTTTAATAAAATAAAAAGTAATTCTGAACCTTAGCATCATCATCATAACCTGTCCTCTTTTACCCTGAGATGCAAAGATATCTTCAGTAATGTTTTATTTTGGCATATGTGTGCTCACATCTACACACACACACACACACACTCAACCCTGTCTTGATTCTTGCAACCACAGTCAGTGAGACATCATGTGAACTAAACACTAGAGGTCTATAAGAGCAGGTAGATGTGTCGCTATGCTGCCATATCCTTACATGCAAACATTGAAAGTGGAAGAAGATGTAACTTCTATGCTGTTTTATTTGCCCATTTTAGAAGTCATGAAGTTGGACAATTACAAGCTTTGTTTGGGATGTAACAATAGTGTTGAAAATATGAAAGTATTTTAATGCTCTTTTTTTTTGTTAGTAATTTGTGAGAACGTAATGTATGAATACATTATATGGTAAAGAAAATAGAACTGTAAGAAATTAATGCATTGAGTTTATTGATGTGTTATGTGGAAATGCAAGAAACACAGTTGTACCATACTGCATTTGATGTCTCTCAGAGAAGTTATATAATAAATTGGTGGTTTAAGCTGTGCTACTGTATAGTTGATTTTCTTCCTGACATCTGTTTTTGTTTTCCTGCTGTCTGTGAATGTTTGGTGACTATTTAACACGTATATTCAAAGACAATTAGGAATCATGGTTATAGCAAATAATGCACTGTCGTGTAGGCATAACGAATCGACTCGTGGCAGGAAATTGTCTTCTAACAATTTTGCCAGGGCGGTGGCTTTACAGCCTAGACTTTGCAGTTTCAAACTTTCATGGGATTTTAAAATGTTAACTTCTTATTTGGATAGGAAAGCAATGGTAAAATATTGAACATAAAATTACCTGATAAATCAACAAGGAGTTGGTTTATTGCAACTTCCTGCACAGATCATGCAATTTTTAAAATCAGCTTGCACACATAAGACTAGGTATTTGGTTTCACTAGCCACGAGATGAGAGGACCTGTGATATTAGCAACCAATGCTGTTTGTAAACATTGCTGGTCTGTGCTGAAAGTAAACCTGGCAACATCTGAGTCGGAGGCAGACACCATTGGCCGTAGATTCCTGAATGTAGTGGACAGAGATGAGCAGTGAGGTTTTGAATTTGTTATAGACTTTATACCAAGACAGAAGTGTGTATACATATGTGTGTATGGGAGTACTAGGGATGGAGATATGAGGATGGTGACCTAAAAATGTTTAGTATCCACTGCTGTAAACTTATAGTGCAGAAAATGAGTCAGCGAAGGTGGAATGTTCTATTTTCAGCAATATTTATTGAATTCAAATATCTTCATAACAGTAATTAAAACAAAAGCACTGGTATAGTGCAATAACTACACATGCAGGATAGAAACAGATATATATATATATATATATATATATATATATATATATATATATATATATATATATATATATATATATATATATATATATATATATATATGTGTGTGTGTGTTACAGTGGTAAGAACAACTGTTGAATTCAGACTTATTTGAAACAATATCAGGCATACACGAGGGCTGTGCTATCACCCATTCTTTTCAAGGAATTCGTGGACACAACAATGAAAGAAGCCCAAGATGACTAGGAAGGGCTCACCAGCTATGTAGAATTAACTCAGCAAGCTATTTTATTCAGATGACTGCAGTTTATCTGTAATGATAAAGAGCAATTGTAAGACCATATCAGCTCACTTTCAACAACATATAAAAAATGCAATGTCGACATCAACATGCACAAAACTGCAGCTATGAAAATCAGCAAATAATGAGGCCTGCTTAATATGTAAATTGACAAAACAAGTATATGAGTTCAAATAACTATGCAGTTCTTCTTCTTCTATCCGCCTCCTAATCCCAATGCAGCATAGGCCCTCACCCAACCCAGGTCAAGCAGTTTGGAGACTTGTTTCTGAATACAGTGGTACCTCGGGTTACGAACTTAATTCGTTCCAGAACTCGGTTCACAACTCGAAACATTGAAATAAATGAAATAGAGACAATCCTTTTCAAGATGGAAGAATCGTTCTTTTTTATTTATTAACATCCGGTCTTTTACCTGACAAAACGCAAAGAATACGTGTACTTCGTGTATTAAATAAAGAGAAAGAAAGCAATCAAATAAATTAAACTTAAAATTAAAAAAAAATATTTAGTCCATCTTTTTTTTTACCAAGAAAACGATCATGGGAAATGTGTCACTTTCTATGCTATTCTGAATCACTAGTTTCAGGAGTTTCTTGTCGCTGTTTCATGGCAGCCGATTGGGAATCTTTCTGCACCAAGGAACTATCAAGGGAAACTTGTCGCTTCCTTTTCTGGAGAATCTTTCTGAAGTAGGCCATTGCGTTATCATTCATCAGGTTTACTGCCCTGTTAGCAACAAGTTTGTTTGGACGATGGTTCACAATGAAGTCTTCTACGTCTGCCCACTTGCTGCAAATTTCTTTAATCCTGGCAATTGAAACGGTCACTAACACCTCATCATCAGATGACTGCTCCTCCTTTAATATCATTAGCTGTTCATTCTGAAGATCCACAAGCTCATCTGTAGTGAGCTCTCCACTGTGGTCCTCAATCAGCTCCTCCAAGTCGTTGCCATCGACTTCCAGGCCAACATTTTTGCCCAAGGACACAATCTCATCCACTACATTGGCACAGAACAGCAGAGTCTCCTCTGACGTGTCTCCACCTTGCTGTGGTAGAGGGGCCTGCGTGTTCCAATCCCTAGAGCTTTGCCGACTGTAGCACAGCTACATGTCCGACGGGTCAAGGGATAGGGACCAGACCAAGAGAGACACACACCTGCTGCTCTGCAGGTAGACTGGGGACAGGAAGTCGAAGTCCGAATCAAGCGCACGATGCCACAACATTCTTGATCCGGACACATATTCTACGGCTCTCTGCAGAGGGATATGGCTGAAGGCCTCTATGTCAATATCCCCCGGATCTGAGGGCCGAGCCGATACCCACTCACTGCAAAATGGAAGTGAGATATTGAGCCTGCTACATGCTTGGTCCAGACACTTGTTCTACCGCTCTCAGCCAAGAGATATGAGGGATCACCCGGATGAGAGGGCCTGGCCATTACTAGATCTCTGCTGTATGGAGGTAAAGTGATGAGCCGACAGCACATGTAGCCCACCTCGTGAGCACGACTGAAAGTTGAACAAGTGTCCCAGTCGCACGCAATGGTTACGATGCAAGTCTGTATTATAGCTCACTGAGTGAGTGTAGTCAAAGGTGAAAAAACGTCACATTAACACGAAATGGTTCGCTTGGCTAGCGAATCCATTACGTGGAAGTCCGAAGCGAAAGCTTGCTGTGTGGATGTCGTCTCAACACGAAATGGAACGCTTGGTTAGCGAGTCCATTACACTGAGGTCCGAAGCGAAAGCCTTCTGAATGGAGGTCGCCTACAAACTAAGGTGGAAAAATGTCTCATTAACACGAAATGGAACGCTTGGCTAGCGAATCCATTACGTGAAAGTCTTAAGTCTCTCCCCCCCCCCCTCCGATGTGTCTCCACCTTGCCGTGGTTGGGGGGGGGGGGGGGGCTTGAGTGTCCCAATGACCCCAAGAGCTAAGCCGACGGAAGTACAACTATGTGTCGGATAGCACTAGGGTTAGGGACAGACTAAGAGAGGCAAAATCTGCTGCTCTGCAGCTAGAATGGGTATAGCAGTCAAAAGCCAAAATCAGGCGCACAAAGGCAGAAATCTTGGCCTAGACACATACTCTAAGGCTCTCAGCTGAGGGATATGGCTGAACGCCTCTAAGCTATAAACCATTGGATGTGAGAGCCGGGCCGACACTCACCTACCGAAATATGGAGGTGAGATGCTGAGCACGCTTCATGCTTAGTTCAGATACGTGTTCGAAGGCTCTCAGCTGGGGGATATGAGGGATCCCCGGATGAGAGAGCTTGACCGTTACTCGCTCTCTGATGCATGGAGGTAAGGTACTGAGCCGGTAGCACATGTTTGGAAAAAGCACCTCAATCGCACTTACGATGAAAGTCTCTAACTATACTCATAGAGTGAGCGCAATCAAAGGTGGAAGATTGTCTCGTCGACACGAAATGGAACAATTGGCGAGCGAATCCAACACGTGGTAGTCCGAAGTGAAAGCTCGATGAGTGGATGTCGTCCGCAGACTGTCCATCCCTGGTTTGTGTGGGGAGCGACCAGTGGCAAAACGGAATGATCAATACATGGAAGTGAGGAATTAAAGCAGCCATGAGCGGAATGCCCATGGTCTGCCCCTGCCTTCCCTTGAGGGTTGACCGTGCTGTCTTTGGCCGTTCTAACTTGACCAGCTGAGATATGGGCAACAGAATATCTCTCGAAACCCCCAGGAAGGTCAGCTTGATTTTAAAAAATGCCAGCAGAAGTCGGATGTGTCGGCCTAAAGGTTGCAAATAAATTGGCACAACGCAAAAACGTCCGAGTGAAATGTCTCTCGTGCTCGGAACAGCTCTGACTATCTTGTCTTCCGAATGCCCTTCGTGCCCGGAACAGCTCTGACTATTTTATCTTCCGGGCACAACGACCAGCACATGTCCGAACCGAAAGCTCGCTGAGTGGATGCCGTCTGCAGACTGACCGTTCCTGGTTTACGCGGGGAGTGGCCTGTGGCGAATGAAATGCCCAATACATGGAAGTGAGTAATTAAAGCAGCCATGTGCGGAACATGGCGATTCATTGGGTGAGCCTAGTACCAGAGCACTATGTATCGGCTCTGAAATTATGGAAGCCGTCTTGGATGGCAGTAAATGCCCATGGACTGCCCCTACCTTCCCTTGAGGGCTGACCGTAAACTCTTTGACCGTTCTAACTTGGCCAGCTGGGATGTGTACGGCACCACAAAAGTGAGAGTCCCCAGAAATGCTAACCTGGTTAAAAACGCATGTAAAAGTTGGATGTGTTGGCCTAAGGGGTTTGGCCCAAGGGTGTATAACAAAACACACCACAGTTACGCCTGAAATAACACTCTGTATGAACGCAGAAGAAGAAGAAGAAGAAGAAGAAGAAGAAGAAGAAGAAGAAGAAGAAGAAGAAGAAGAAGAGCATAATTAGCCTGTCCTGCATTGGTTTGTGCCTCGGCAGTGCTTTCTCCTCCTGGGTGATAAAGGTCCTCTTTGGCATTTTCTTCCAGAAGTCTTCCTCTTTGATGATCATATTAAATTCCACCTTGTACGCTTCTGCTTTTTCTCGTTAGAACTTGCAACCTCTCCGTGCCTAATTACACTATGAATGCCACTTCTTTGTTGTTGTTTTCTAACTTTTCAAACTAGCCTCTGCTGGCTTTAAAATCGCTTGGGTACCAAGCAATTTCGACAATAAATCACGGTGTAACAGCGTAACCTTTTCACATATTGAATAAGTGAGTAGCACCATGCCTTCTTGACAGACGAAAGTATGTGGATTGGAACTTGGCCATGGACATGGATTCAGAGAACATGTGTTGCCCATGCAGCATGTTCCAACTCTTGGCCTTGCCTTGTTTACTCCAGAAGAAAGGATAACCAGTACGTCTGGAACAAGGTAGGCTGCAGACGCGGTCGGTTCAGCATCAGACCTCCAAGATCCGAAGGTGAGTCTCACCTCCAAGAGCATGAGGTGAGTGGTGGCCAGACCCTCACATCCGTGGGACTTGGCTTAGAGGCGTTTAGCTATATCCCACAGTAGAGGGCCTCAGAAGCAAGTGTCTGGACCTGTATGAGCGTGTAAACCTCTCATTCGTAAGTCTCTGGACCAATGTAAGTGTGTAATACCGTCAGACTCCCTGCCAGACTCTGCGGATCCTGCGACCAGCGAGAATAGGACCACCGGTGATATTGCTCGTCTCCTGCGAACAAATCTCCCCACCTGATACTGTGCGGACCCCGGGACCAGCGAGAATAGGCCCACCGGGGATATAGTTCGTCTGTTGTGAACAAATCTCCGCTTGACTGAATAAGTAAAGAAACGATAAAAGTAGTGGTATTTCAATTGCGCCTGCGATCCCATCTATGCTACACCCTTTATGTGTCTTCACAAAGTCGTTTTCACATATTATTGCCTCACTAACACTGTATCCTGCAAGTTGCTTTTCATTTATTCAGATCAAGAGAAGATTTTAAACTTTCTCTGAAATTTGAGGTCTTTGCTTCAGCAGCTTAGTTACGCCTTTGGCTACATCGACTGATTTGAGTAACTCTTTGTTCTTTATGATGGTGGAGATAGTTGATTTTACCATGCTGTACTCATTAGCGATGTCACACACACGAGCGCCATTTTCATGTTTCGTAATTATTTCCATCTTTTCCTCCATTGTTATACGTTTCTGCTTCCTATCAGCACCACTACCGTTCTTCGAACTCATAATTGATGGGGTTAACAAGGAAAATAATGAAAGAGATAAACTGAACACAGTGCCGCTGCTAAGAAATATTTTACTGCTGTGTAGTAAGGCCAATGAAAGCGAGGCTGCGCACGCGTGCAAAAATAGGCTACTAGGCTAGCGCTAAGCGATGTTAGTACTGCGTGGCCTTCGTTTGTACTGTACGCGATCGTTTGTCTCCAATGTCTCTCTCTCTCTCTCTCTCTCTCTCTCTCTCTCTCTCTCTCTCTCTCTCTCTCTCTCTCTCTCTCTCTCTCTCTCTCTCTCTCTCTCTCTCTCTCTCTCTCTCTCTCTCCTTCTTTTGTAACCCGAAACACTGTTCGTTACCCGATAAAAAAAATTTCGAAGTTGTTGTTCTTAACCTTAATTTGTTCGTGACCTGAGGAGTTCGAAAAACGAGGTTTTACTGTAGTTGGATTTTGTAGCCAAAGTGTTCTACAGAATAAGGATAAGATAGCCATTATCACATCAATCCCCTCCCTTAGTCCTCTCTTACAACATACATGGTAGGTTACAGTATCACTATTGTTTGCTTCCTCTGCAAACCTCGGTAACACATGGGCATTGAGCATAACTGTTATGTACAAATCTACTACTGCCAATAGTGTGTGTTTGTTAATATCTCTTTAAGACATCAGATTGTTTCGCTCACTCCCTGCCATCATTATGTAGCACATCCTTTGCAACATGTTGCTCTCAACACATCCTGCCGGAAAGATGACTAGTCGCTAGTTCCCCTGCTTCATGCACCTTCAAGCCCAGGGTGTCTTTAGACTAAAGTGTCTCGTGTTCACTGTCATGTCCACTATCCTTAGCCTCGTCTTCCAGAAATCTGGTACTTCGTTAATGTCCTTTCTAAATCACTGTGACCTTTGATATCAACGCCATCATGTAGCATGCCCTTTACAAAACGTCCGTCTCATTAAAGGTCTGCCCACAGATTTCTCTTTGCCAGTTCTCCTAATTCATGCACCATCATGCCCGAGGTGTCTACAATGTCCTAGGTCCATCTTCTTTCTGGTCGCAGGTTGATATGGCGAAAGTTGTTGTTGTTTTTATTTTAAAAATCAGACATAATACTGTTTATGAGCCAGTGTTCTTCTATGTTCAGAATTTGTAGAATGTGAATAATTTTTCTTCTTTTTGATCCACTGCATTTTAAGAATTTTCCAGCTACTTTTAGGTTCAATCTTCTTCTTTCGTGTTTATGAAACTGTCTGTGATTCACATGAATAATATGCCGTAGGAAAGATGCATGTGCATTAAATGTTCACTATAATTTGTTTTCTGTCATTGTGCCGTAGGTTCTTAATGCTGTTTCAATTTTGTATTGATATGGCCAGTAGGCTACGTGGCATGGTCGAGACAGGAACACGGAACTTATCCACGACTCTGGTGATCGAGTGAGATGGCAGAACATGACCGCCCACGCTTACCGGCATGGCACATGATGGATGGATGGATGGCCAGTATCCTTCTGATTTCTTTTGAACAATCCTCAGTTGTGTTAATTATTGAGCCAAGGTATTTCAAAGTTGATGACATTGGCCAATTTCGTCATTGTTCTGTAATAGAAGACCTTTAATGCCACAAAACACCCCCACAGGTGGCTATCTAAATATAAACGACTTCACTTAGAGGTTCATATGAGTTTCACAGTCTCAGATTCTGAGTAAAGTAGCGCTTTTTTCATTTTCTTTTTACATTGTTCTTATTTTCTCCCATCTTTCCTTTCTTCTCATTTGGTTATTATGCCTTAATGTAGTCACTGCAGTGTCTTCCACATGTTTATATGTTGTTTTCTTGTAATTGTTTGCTGATGAAGGCTAATTGCTGCAGCGTCCTTTGTTTTGTGGTAATTGTGTTCTGTAAAGCTGCATTACTCTGTGTGTTTTTAAAATATTGTTTATAATAAAAGATGATTACTATGAGTGATCGTTTCCGATCGCAGATGATTTTGAAGTTGATTCAGCATGACTAATTGTACTTAGCATACGGCTGCATATCATGGACAATTAGTAAGTAATCGAACAATTCCCTAGAAGATTTGAAGATGTGGTTTCATAGAAGAATACTGAAAATTCCTTGAACAACCAACGTGAGGAATCTGGACATTTTGAGGAAGACTGAGTCGCAAAGACAACTTATCATAAACTTTTAAAAAGTGTTACAGCTAAGTATTATTTATTCATTTATTCACTTCATATGATATATAACTCTGCAGTATCAGTATGCACTCGAAGATATGCAGCGAAATATGCCAGGCAATAAATCATGCAACGTATTGATTGTGGCTTCTGTGTTTAAATTGAGTGATATTCTCGCAGAATTGTCTCTTTTACGAAAAGCTATCTTTTTGGTCCGTCTTGTTTCCTTTCAGTTAAACCGGTCAACAAACATCCGCAGTAGTCAGAAGTGTCGTCCTAACGGCGCAAGCACGCAGTTCTTCAGTAAACAGGCACAACGCAATCATGTCCGTAAAAACTCTCCGGATAAACGCAGAAGAAGAAGAAAAAGTTTCCTTTCATACTGAAGCGTCATGGCATAGTAGTTAGTGTGCTAGTCTGCCAACACAGTAGTCCGGGTTCAATCCCAGCAGAGACGGGATTATTGTGTCCTACTAGTACGACTCTGGGGACGACTCAGCCATTCATAGGAATGGACATAGGCAACATTCGGAATTTTGTGGGAATCGTCTGGTAAGGGAAAGTGATGAGGAAGGGAAATGGCCACCGCACTGTGTAGAATATGTGAAGGACTAATACTTCACACCCCAACATCAGTGATGTGTGTTGTTGTTTGTCCATCAAGAATGATGATGATCATTCAGTTCATCAAGTGGGGTTGAAAGTATGGAGCCATGAGTTCTAAGATGGCTGATAAGGCCTGTTTTGGCTCGATATGCTCTTTGACAATTGATTGATTGATTTAGGAACCGACGTCACAGCATTTGGGGCATTCCCATAAGCGCTCCATCCCCATCCCCAGCAGCCAGCGAAGAGTTCCAACACCAATAGTACCAGTAGCAATCTAATTATATGTCCGTCTCGCCTTTCCTCTAAGCGTCGAGCGTCGGCCAGATCCCCTCGTCACTCCTCGCTGTCTCATTCTTGCCAGACCATGGTGATCCATTTGCTCCTCTGAGGTGTACACGTGCTCCCACAAAGCCGCAACCAAGTCTGCCTTGTCGTGCATCAATACTCCACCAAGTTTTGCCGAGCCAGCCATGTGGGCAAAGAATGCTTGACATTCCAGGAGGAGGATCTCCTGCAGTGGTTTTTCTGTCCAGCCTTTTCTTCACAGCTCTTGCAGTCCTGGTTGCTCCACAAGTAACTGCACTCTTGCGTAATGATGTACGCCACACATTTCGGTGTTTGGCAGCAGTCTCCCAAGTGTCATGATTAATTCCAAAAGCTTTTAGTGAGATCTTCAGAGTGTCTTTAAAGCGTTTCCTCTGGCCGCCTTTGGAACGTTTACCACAACGCAGCTCATCGTAAAAAAATCGTTTAGGGAGCCTGTGATATGGCATGCGATTCAAGTGACCAGCCCAGCGAATCTGATTCTTCATTAGTATTGTGTGAATACTGGGCATGGACGCTCTTTCTAGGACTTCAGTGTCTGGGATCTTGTCTTGCCATTAAATCTTCAATAGCTTCCGAAGGCAGACTGTGTGGAAGTGGTTTAATTTCCTAGCGTGTCGCTGGTAAACAGTCCAGGTTTCATAAGCATATAGCAGTGTGGATAATACAGCTGCTTACAAGACTCTCAGCTTTGTTTGAAGGCTTATTCCATTTCTGTCCCATACATTCTTGTACAGTCAGCCAAAGGCCGCGCTGGCCTTGGAGGTTATTGCATTCACTTCATCATCAATAGTGGCAGCTTGGAACACCATGCTACCAAGATAGGTGAATTTGTCCACAACACTTAGTCTATGACCATTCACTTTGATGTTCGCCACGGTGTGATTAATCCCTGGAGCTGGCTGGTACGTAACTACAATCTTCTCCACGTTTATATTGAGCCCAAAGTTGGCACATGCATATGAGAAAGCTGAAACATTATGTTGCATGTTGTCAGCAACCGATGTCACAGGCATTCTAGGATACTTCTCTCGCACCACACAAAAGACTTGCTAGTCGTACGAGAGGAATTGGTTACACATTTTATTGCCACTGGCTCTTTGTATCACATCAATGTACAACAAACAGTCGCTAACAAATCACACAAGAATAAATGCACAGAACTTCCTATCCCTAGTCGTTTCCTAACCCTATCGCTAATCTATCTACTCGGCTAACGAAACAAGCATCGCTAAGCGATGTTATCACTATGAAGTCTGTGTCCCGTCTGATTCTACTCCGCGTGCTGTTTACACAGTACGCGGAAGGACTCAGGGCGCACTACGGCTTTTTGCGTGCGGCCTCATTTAGCACGCTCGAGTAGTGGCCTCTCTTGAGTTACACTCTAGTTTCACGTTGCCGTGATCATGCCGTGACCAGAGTGCTAACTCTCTGGTTGACACCTCCGTGTCTCATGAGAGAACTATTTAATAGTTCCCCTTCCTATCACCTACCCTGCCCTCATGTAGGGGCACTGAGTTACCTCTAATCTACTGGAGGTAGACCACTCATTCAGGGTGGTCTTCCTCCTCTATACTTGAGTCTTTGACACACACCCTCCCCTCCTGTGTTGCGTTACAAACTTTGACTCATGGTTGTGACGCAAGAGGTTTCTAAAAATTAGTGTATCTAATTTTTGTCAAAGACTCCTGATAACTTGGGTTTGGGATCCCCCAATAGACGTCTACTGACTATTGTCACAGTGTAGTATCACTTTACTTGGCTATTGCTGATCGCCACAAACTTGTCAGGTTGGCGTGAGCCCTCTTCTCAATCGCAATATTATATTATTAGAGGTTTGTCTGAACCGGACCGTTGTCTTATAAGACCTGCCCTCAAATAGTAAATTAACTCACTACCCATACAAAGTTGACTTTCTTAGGGTCAACACATGAATTGCTTCATGTCCCCCATATAATATTAAACAACCCTTGCACAAGCTGTGTGCGACAGGTTTTACCTATCTCGCTTCCGCGTGTAAAGTTATCTTTCACTGTTAAGTTAGTGTTTCTTTGTCTATTGTGTCCCCTGACCCCAAAGTTATATCCCTTTGTTCTAAAAAATGTATGTGCTTTACATGTGTGTTTTCCTGGTTGTTTGCGTGTTTTAATCTAACTAATAATATAATTTAATTCCTAACATGTGTGTCTGTCTATAACTATGTATGCAAGTTAGTTTTCAAGTGCCATAATTCGGTTAAATGTGGCCACAAACAAGTGTATAACACTAATTCGTGACTACGTTTCCGTCATATGAGACTTAAAATACTCTATCTAAGTTTTACTCTAAACTACACACAACACATTTAAGACAGCACATTACAACATTGAAAACAAACGCCCGACGCAGACAAATAATAAAAAGTCGCGCTGAGCGGCAGAAAAAATCCGCTGGCTGCATTCACTCTCATTGTATATTTACCATTTTCTCTCACTTTCACACTTCTGTCACACATCTTTTATTCTCACAATTATTTAAAAACCTTGAAGTGACACTGTACAAGTTTAGCTCAGTTTGACAAGAGTTGAGCTTCATGACTGTGCTTAAGTTACTGCACGAGTCATGTAGTTACAAAGTATTTACATGGATGAAATAGGGTTGATAGTTTTTACCCTGATATTATTAAACACTATATTCTATATAAATACTAATATTAACTCTATAATTATATATATCCTAATTTTGTTGTACAAAAATAACCTAATTTAAGGGAAGTAATCTAACTATCTGCAAAAAAAAATAAAAAAAAATAAAAATGAAATGATGTGAGATGAGTTATGTATCTTTATGAAATGGGTAATGTGAAATGTAACAAAAATACTAAATAATGTTTTGAATGTTTAAATGAAACAAATATAATGGATATTTTTAATCTACCTGGTCTAAATGAGGTATGTTCATAAGTATAATCCTTTTATCCTATAAAATATAACCTAATTTTAGTCCTAAATGATAAGGTTGTTAAAATGCTCATAAAGATGGAATGAAATGAAATGAAATTAAATGACTACATGGTGTTGTTCCTATCTTAAGCTAGTTATACTAATCTTTAATTCGCTGTTATTAAGTTTAAATAGTATCCTAATTTATTTTTATGCTAAGCAAGTGGGTAAATTAATGATTCATCTAAACTACAAAAAAATCTATTATATTGCCTAAATCTAACCTAACTCTATATTAAAGTAACTAATCTAACTATAATTTATCACTATCTTAAAACCGTTATATTACATATCACAATAAGTATATATACATGATGTCATTTTACCTCAGGTTAGTGGTTGCCATAACGTATAGAAATTGCTTTCATTGGCATAGTTTATATCTACACACTTATCCTGGGTATGCTATCTACACTACACAGTCATACTTGTGTCCTATGGGTATTCTTACACTCGTTGAGTCCGCTGGTGTCGTAGACAAGTATCTTCGTGTCTGTTATTTCGCAATGTTCTGACACTGTTCTGATATGAGTAACACAGGTGATTCACCGGAGCACAAATGGAGCCTCAGGAGTCTTTGACAAAAATTAGATACACTAATTTTTAGAAACCTTTTGCGTCACAACCATGAGTCAAAGTTTGTAACGCAACACAGGAGGGGAGGGTGTGTGTCAAAGACTCAAGTATAGAGGAGGAAGACCACCCTGAATGAGTGGTCTACCTCCAGTAGATTAGAGGTAACTCAGTGCCCATACATGAGGGCAGGGTAGGTGATAGGAAGGGGAACTATTAAATAGTTCTCTCATGAGACACGGAGGTGTCAACCAGAGAGTTAGCACTCTGGTCACGGCATGATCACGGCAACGTGAAACTAGAGTGTAACTCAAGAGAGGCCACTACTCGAGCGTGCTAAATGAGGCCGCACGCAAAAAGCCAGTAGTGCGCCCTGAGTCCTTCCGCGTACTGTGTAAACAGCACGCGGAGTAGAATCAGACTGGACACAGACTTCATAGTGATAACATCGCTTAGCGATGCTTGTTTCGTTAGCCGAGTAGATAGATTAGCGATAGGGTTAGGAAACGACTAGGGATAGGAAGTTCTGTGCATTTATTCTTGTGTGATTTGTTAGCGACTGTTTGTTGTACATTGATGTGATACAAAGAGCCAGTGGCAATAAAATGTGTAACCAATTCCTCTCGTACGACTAGCAAGTCTTTTGTGTGGTGCGAGAGAAGTATCCTAGAATGCCTGTGACATCGGTTGCTGACAGGCTAGGATAAAGTGTCGGATTTGCCAGCACAGTAACGAGCTGTCTATGTACACACGGTGATGTCCTTGTTCTTGGCGCACAGTTGTCATTCAGCTGTCTACGGACACATGGTAGTTCACTGTTCTTAGCACACAGTTCTGATCCTGATGTCTATGTACACAATAGTATATTCTACACAGGATACGTTAAGTGTATAGTAAATGAACATTTCTTAAACTACCTACTCGTGTGGAATATCAGGTATTTCTACCTCAGATGGTCGACTAAGGGTATCAGCAAGGATGTTGTCCCTACCCTTAATATGCTCTATACTAAAAGTATAATTCTGTAATATTAACGACCACCTGTAGATGCGGTCATTCCGATGTACCCCACTTTGTATGACCGTGGTCGGGGAGTTGTCAGTCTGGACCACAAAGTGATTACCCGCCAGAAATCGATGCAACTTCCTCACTGAATAGATGACGCTTAGGGCTTCCAACTCTGATATGGAATATCTGGACTCAAGCCGGTGTGATCTTGCGGCTCACGTAGCAAATCGGATGGAAGATGCCATCATAAAACTGGCCTAGTACTGCAGCGATGGAAATCCTGCTGGCATCTGTCCTAAGATAATAAACGAGCCTAGGATTAGGCAAGCGGAGGATTGGTACATTACTAAATAGGATTTTCAATTTTGACAATGCAGAAATTAATAATGCATCTTTGACATCCAATTTCACTGATGCTTTTAAAACATTTGAAAATATACTTGTAATTTCAGCTAAGTTCGGTATGAACTTGCTATAATAATTTACTAAACCCAAAAGGCTCCTGACCTGCTTCTTTGTTGTAGGCATGGTCAGGTTCATAATTTTGGTAATAATTTTATTGTCAGTTTTCAGTTGTCCTTGTGAAATGACATGACCCAAAAAATCAATTTCTTGTAGGCCCAATTCGACTTTGCTCGGTTTGACCGTGAGACCGAAGAGTCGCAACCTATCGAAGACATGTCTTAGTTTCAGTAAGTGTGTTGTCCAGTCCTCTGTATGGACACAAATATCATCTATATAGGTCACTGTATTCGTCACTCCATGTAGCAAATCTCTAGTTAAGCGTACGAAAGTGGCAGGAGCATTACGATGTCCGAAAGGAAGAAATCGCCACTCGTAAAGACCTAGAGGTGTTGAGAAAGCAGTAAGATGGATAGATTGAGTCTGCATAGGGACCTGCCAATATCCCTTAGTAAGGTCTAATTTAGAAAAGATTTTGGAGGTGGACATGTCAAGAATAAGATCTTCGCAGGAAGGAATTGGTTCTGCGTCGATCTTTGTGACATTGTTGAGTTTTCTATAGTCCACACAAAGACGAATGGTAGAGTCTTTTTTCTTGACCAGGACGATTGGAAAGGAGTACTCCGATGTAGATTTTTGAATAATTCCACTAGCTTCTAAATTAAGAATTTCCTTATTTAGATTTTCCCTATAGCTAAGTGGGATAGAATACGGCCTGCATTTGATAGGCTTCGAGTCCGAAAGAAGGATGAAGTGTTCGATCCTGTCCGTCCTACCTGGAATGTCGGAAAATATGTCCTTATATTCAGTCACTAATTCTATTATCTGTCGTCGTTGTTCATCTGTCAGTCCCGTTTCTATCCGTATACATTCTAATGTAGCAGTCTTGTCCACAATTGGAACGGGTAGTTCCATCCCGTCGCCGTCTACCTGATTCAGTACGGTAGTGGTGCTAAGTGCGTTTTCTGTACCCTCACTAAGTGTATGCATCTCGTCGGATTTGCCAGTCTCGCTAACTAGTGTAGTTGCGTTGTGTACGTCTGTCGTCTCATCCAAAGGTGTGGGTGCATTGTGTTCGTCTGTCTCTTATTCTGTCTCTTGTCGTGAAAAGTAGGGTTTCAACATGTTGATATGAAATATCTTTAAGTGTCCGTTTATCGATATTTCATAATCGACATCAGAAATTTTTCGTACCACTTTGAATGGCCCTTGCCATGAGGTCAGTAGTAAATTCTGTATGTCTGGAAGTAACAGCAGTATGTCTTGATCTGGTTCAAGATTACTAGTTATAGCACCTTTGTTGGGACTGTGATGTTTGAGAATATCTGCACTGTTCACTGGAGTTAGTCCATTTTCCTCCTCCCAGGCGGATATTTCTTCATCTGTGCAGTGCCTTAGCTGGGGTAGACACCCAAGAATTAAATCAGTACAAGGGTTGTCTAGTATTGCACAAGTAAAGGTACCAGAAAGGAACGGGGTGTTTATACGGGCTCTTGCCAGAGGATAGGTTTCTATATTACCAGAAAAAGTACGGCATTTTACAGAGTCACCAGTATAATCCTTTGGATTAACAAGTTCCTTTTTCACACCAATAATAGAGCTCCCACTGTCAAGCAAACATCGGCATGGCTTCTCATTGACCATTGCAGAGTGAAACAATAGATTGCCTCTGGAGGCTATAGCTGCATTTGCATTCTCCAAGGAGGATGTTACAATATGCCCACATGTAAGTTTGCCGTCTGCATGAAATTGGTGACATTGGTCACAATTGTCAAAGCTTAATACATCGCCTACACAACAAACATCTTCAGATTGCTTAAAAGGTAATACATTCTCGATATCACACTCAGTCTCACTACCACTGTCAGAAGATGTATCAATCAAAATAGCATTGTTGGCCTTCATTCTTTGGCGGCCTAGGCACTTAATCGAATAGTGCCCGTAGCTTGAACAGAAGAAGCATTTGATTGCACGCCTGTATGCAGTTCTTTTGTTTGTTGCTTCTTAATGACCATCTCAAGATGTGTCGGATAGTTTGGTGATTTATCACACATAGAATAAGTATCATGAAACAGTTGGCAATAGACACATTTCGAAACCTTCTTATCTTTCTTGTCGACTCTATGAAATGGTTTTTTGTTGCTCTGATAGCTTTTAGGTTGGTCCTTCACAAAAGAAACTATTTCAGAGTCGCTATTTGATGTCTTAAAAATATCTCTATTTGAGGAAAAATATGCAGAGCCTTTCTTTTCAAATTGTTCTATGGTCTCAATGTCTGACTGCTGCAGGAATTTAGCGAAAGGAGATGGTATAGTGGATATGACTTTATCCATGGCTATTAAATTAAGTTTGTCAAAATCCTTTCCTATTTTTGATGCACTAAGCCATCTATTTAGTACGCTTTGTACATTTGAGACATAATCAATAAAAGTCTCGCTTGGCTTAGGTTTTAAATTGGAAAACTGTACTTGATACCCAGGGGCATCAAGTAAGAAATGTTGCATTATCCTATCGTGGATGTATTGATAGTTAGATCTAAGATCAGTTGGTATTGATTCTATTACTTTAAGGGGCTCCCCACTTAAGTTCTTCATGTAGATCATGGCCCACATATCGATTGGTACTTGGTGGTATTTTAGTTGATATTCGACATTTTCTGTCCAGGCTGATATGGAATCTTCTTTACAAAATGGTTTGATAATGTTTTTGTACTTATTAAATTTATTTTCTTCTTGCTGACTTTTTAGTTTAGTAGCAGAGATCTCTAAGTGTGAATCTACATCCATACCTTTCATCTTTAACTGTGTCTCTGATTCTACCTGTATTTGTTTTTCTTTCACTCTTGCCATTTCATCTATCTCTTTTTGCTTTAATTCTTTCTCCTGATCCAATTGTTTTTGCTTTAATTCTCTGTCCTGATCTAATTGTCTTTGCTTAATCTCTTTACCTTGTTCTATTTGCTTTTGTTTAATCTCTTTATCTTGTTCTATTTGCTTTTGTTTAATCTCTTTATCTTGTTCTATTTGCTTTTGTTTAATCTCTTTATCTTGTTCTATTTGCTTTTGTTTTGTTATCTCCGCTAGTTCTACAATCTACTTCTGGTGTTGTCTTTCTTGTTCTCCAATCTCCTTTTGATGTTGTCTTTCTCGTGCACGTTCATCTCTCTCAGCATCTTTTGCTTCCTTAAATTTTTGATCAGCATATTGCTCTAATTCCTTTCCTGTGTATTCTAGTTCCTTGCCTGCTTTATGAAATCAGCTAAAGTTGCCATGTTGTTTGGTAATTAGCTAGATTTGATAGGCACTTAAATATTTACTCACTTATTTATATTAGATATGTTATGTTTTTAAATACCTGAGTACAAAAAAAAATATACTCCTAGTTTATAACCTGAAAAACAGATCACAAAAAATATGCTAATACATCACACGCTGAAAAAGAGATGCATTATTAATCATATTGCATGCAAAATCATTTGGGTATACTCATCTTAACTTTCCAGATCAATCATGTACACTCGTTTGACACCTCAAGTTCAATCGTCTGGCAATACCACACACAGCTTGAGTTATGCTTATGACACGCTGTTGTTCACCCTGGTTATCAAGAGCATCAACAATTAACCACTTGCAAACGATATATAATCTAGACAATTTTTACAATTACAAGCCCCAGGAAAACCCAATGTGGTTTACTTAATATTAAATGTCACTGTCCTGTCTTCGTTCTAACGTTTTATGCCTTCCCTAACTCTAGCTGTTTAATTTATGAAAGTGTTGTGCAGACTGCGTCTCATTTGCATAGCAGAAGTAGTGCCATCGCGACGGCAAGAAAGAGAAAAATATATAAATAAATAAATAAATGCTTTGAAATAAATATTAAGGTAATAATAATGTTCAAATAAATAAATATATTCAATAAATAACTAATATAAACAAATAATATCTGATATAAGTTAACGATTCAGGCGAGCAGCCGCTTTGCGATTCGTAAACAATCAGTCGCTGACTGCCAATGGCGTAATGCAGCTGTTTGTCAGTCGCGATACGTCAGAGGCGCAGCGCTATTTTTAGATTGGAAAAATCGATTTTCTTCTCGGCTCAGTTTTGTGTATCGCTCCGCCATGAATCATATTTGACAGATACTAGTAAATAAATAAGTAATTACAGAAATAAATGATACAAAACTATAACAATAATACTTACAAATGAGAAGAAAACATGTTCATAAGCACAAAATAATTCACTAAGCACAAATAAACATAACTTGGTCACGATGGGCACAGCTCGCACTTTGAATTGTCTGCACACGCCATTGTCACTAACGTAAATTAAACCCTGTGATTATCTAGCCGTAATACTACTTTAGAGCCGTGGGTGAGTGATTTAGCTTGAACAATTGTCCAAGCCACACCTCTGACACCACTTTATCCTAGCCTGTCAGCAACCGATGTCACAGGCATTCTAGGATACTTCTCTCGCACCACACAAAAGACTTGCTAGTCGTACTAGAGGAATTGGTTACACATTTTATTGCCACAGGCTCTTTGTATCACATCAATGTACAACAAACAGTCGCTAACAAATCACACAAGAATAAATGCCTAGAACTTCCTATCCCTAGTCGTTTCCTAACCCTATCGCTAATCTATCTACTCGGCTAACGAAACAAGCATCGCTAATGCGATGTTATCACTATGAAGTCTGTGTCCCGTCTGATTCTACTCCGCGTGCTGTTTACACAGTACGCGGAAGAACTCAGGGCGCACTACGGCTTTTTGCGTGCGGCCTCATTTAGCACGCTCGAGTAGTGGCCTCTCTTGAGTTACACTCTAGTTTCACGTTGCCGTGATCATGCCGTGACCAGAGTGCTAACTCTCTGGTTGACACCTCCGTGTCTCATGAGAGAACTATTTAATAGTTCCCCTTCCTATCACCTACCCTGCCCTCATGTAGGGGCACTGAGTTACCTCTAATCTACTGGAGGTAGACCACTCATTCAGGGTGGTCTTCCTCCTCTATACTTGAGTCTTTGACACATGTCTGCCTCTGAGTTGGCATATAGAGCGCAATCATCAGCAAACGAAAGCTCTCTAACGGTGTCGCTGATAGTTTTGGTTTTATCTTTCAGCCTTCTGAGATTGAACAACTTTCCATTCATGCGGTATTTGATGTCTATTCCAGTGTCGTTGTTTTAGAAGGCATTCGTCAGCATAGCTGAAAACATGAGGCTGAAGAGTGTTGGTGCCATGACACATCCTTGCTTCACTCCATTGGTGACAGGAAAGGGCTCAGACAGCTAACCATTTTCTGTACTCTTGCCTGCATACCATCATGAAATAACCGCACTATTTGGACAAACCTTTGTTGACAGCATATTTCGCCAAAATCTTCCACAGTCATTCTCTGCTGACTGTATCAAAAGTCTTGGTTAGATCAATAAAAGTGGAGAACATTTCGGAGTTCTGATCCTGACATTTCTCTTGCAGCTGCCTTGCAGCGAAAATCATGTCAACAGTTTCTCGTTCTTTTCTGAAGCCACACTGACTCTCATGAAGAAGACCTTGGTCGATATGGGCTGTGATGCGATTGAGAAGAATACTGTCAAATATCTTCCCTGCAATTGAGAGCAAGGAGATGCCTCGGTGGTTGTCACAGGATTGGCGGTTTCCTTTACGTTTGTAAGGGTGGACTATTGACGCGTCCTTGAAATCTTGTGTCATGGTCTCGTTCACTTATATGTTTATAAAGACTTGGTGAAGCTGCTCTGTTAGAACCGGTCCACCTGCTTTGTATATCTGCCGGAATGGAATCAGGACCAGGCGCTTTGCCGCTGGAAAGTTACTGGATGGCTTTGTTTACTTTCAGTATGGTTGGCAGGTCAGCAAGTCTGTCGTTAGTAGGGACTTGAGGAAGGCAGTTGATGACTTCATCATCGATGGAGGAGGTTGAATTTAAGATGTTGCTAAAATGCTCTGCCCAGCGTTGAAGGATTTCTTTCTAATCAGTGACCATAGACCGCCCACAGTGAGTCGTAGAAGTTGTTTCATATCATGTCTGTCAGCAAAGCCTTGAATCTCATCAAATTAGTAGCTAAACCAGGAGTCCCGCATATGCCGAAGTTTCTGCTGCACTACTCTCCGGATGTACAGAAAGCATCTTCTTCTTTTTTTTCTTTTTTTTTTTAAAATGCTGATTTTGGGTCATTCAAATATGCCAGCAGTTGGTTAATTTAACATCACAATAGAAATGATCAATGCCATAGAAGAATACGGAATAGACCATGTTACCAGACTACTGAACGCAATATTCGTTACTGGAGATATACCTAATGAATTATGTAATTTTATATTTATTGTAATCCCGAAGAAATCGGGAGCCTTGGAATGCGATCAACATCGAACAATTAATATAATGAGCCACAACACGAAGATTCTGCAGAGAATTATCATGCAAAGAGTTAGGAAATAAGAGAAGAATAATGTGGGTTTGTAGAATCAAGGGTACAGTAAATGCTGTGTATATACTGAGAACAGTAAATGAACGTTCTATAGAAGTAAACAAAGATCTATATCTTTGCTTTATTGACTCATTGGCACCTTTCCGTCTTGACAGACGATAGTTTGGTACATTGTGCTTCAAAAAGGCTTAATAACTACAACCCATGGCGGTGACGAGCGTGGCTGATAAGGCCAATTCGTGCTGTAAATGTTTGTCCACAGTGGATGCATGTGAAAACATGGTCATTTCCACCATTGTGCACCATCTTACGTCTCTCACGCTCTGTGTGTGCTTTATCTGCAATAGTTTTCTCCTTTGTCGTTATTCCATTTCTAATAGTTGCCCTCCATGCAATACGTTCAGCGGCGACTTGCTCCCAATGTGCATTATCAATGCCTGTATCAATCATGTCTCGCTTACACACATCTTTGTATCGTATTTTTATACTTTGTTACAATGGTGCTGTAAAATATTTTTTGTTAAATTCTGTAGAAATGCAAATTGTGCTGTTATTTTCATCTTTCTCTGTCGCCTGTCTAATTTTCAACTAATGCTTTTAAAAAAAAATTTAAATCATAGTTATAATTTTATTATCATGTTATATTTTGTAATCCATTTGGAAAGTGACCTAGGACCTTCATTGTTTAATTGCTTTTAAAATAATTAATTGTTTGTATATAGTTGTTTCTGTGGCTTAATGGTAGTTGAGATTGGTTTGTATATAGTTGTTTCTGTGGCTTAAATGTAGTGAATGTAGTTTCACAGTTCCAACAGACCGGGTTGGAAGTTGGGAGCAGGCTCGCTTTGCTTTGATTGTCACAATGGTTTGAGTGTTGGCCGCTCAAAAAGCAAAGGCATACTACTCATTGTAAATTTCATAGAAAATGAAACAGTTGATAGCTATGTCCTGTTTTAAAAAAAAAAGGATATGCAACAAACTAATATACTGTTGTATTATAAAAGTAGAGCCCATACATGTACCTACTACAACGGATATGGTGTTAAACGCATATTTTCAGTGACACAAAGGATGATGTGGTCAGTATTATTCTGGTCACCTAACATTTGCCAGATGTGTCTCTGGTATCAGTTTTATGTTGCTAGGTTAACTCTAGGGCTACAGAAACAAATTCTACCACTTTTGGGAGTTGAACCTATAATAACTATATTTGTAGGTTAATGTAACAGAGCACCATCTCTGTTAGTGGGTTAATAGGTGGTGTGCAAAAGACTAGACACGGTTGAGCATCCCGTTGAAAGGTAACTAGGGACGCTCAAGCTGTGACGCGGGGTTAGATATAGACAGTTACCATCGGAGTTTGAAGTCAACAACACCTATTTTGTATGATCAATGGTCACTTGATATTCTACGATGTATTTGACTAAATAAACAATTGAAAACTCCAGCCAATGTATTGTCTCTGCTATAAAATGTACCAACACTGTTACACAGCAGAATTGGTGCCGTGATCCCGACTCTCAGAACTTGCCTTGTCGAGGACACAGCGTGAAGTACTACAAAAGTATACGGCACAGCGGAGGACTTTTGTTGAACGCCTTTTCAAGTTTCTTTGCGTTGCTACAACAAACACGTTACCACAACAGATGTTTTGCTGGTCATATCGGTCCAATACAGTCCTGTCGAGTTTTGCTGACTGAGTGAATCTTTGTCAGAAGCTGCAGTCAAGTGATCCAGGCCTTGTCAAAGGTTGCAACCCATATTTTCACCACCGCAAATCGTTTTACTGAGGCTGGTTGTTGGAGCCGCCATACATCCTATCATGAATTGCTGGACGGAGCTACCATCGTGTAATTGGGCTGTTTGTCAGAATTGCCATCATCGTGTCCTGGAGTGACCTAGCCGTTGTCCCTGAGCTGCCTGAAGTGAGGTCATTGCTAGTCTTGCTTACCGGAGCTTACTTGCTTAATACAACTCAAACATTTTGCTAAATATGGCCCAGGATGGAGGAAGTTTTTGATTGTTTTAACACCACTCAAACCTGAGCATCCACTCGTTTTACTTGCCTGATAAATTGCTCCGGAAACGTTTTTCAACCCAGACGTGCCCGCCTAGGGGTGAAAAGAAGTCAGAAATCCGAGGTGCCCGCCCATGGGTGAAATAAAGAGTCCAGAAGCTTTTCCTTTCCCTGTGATGGAACCGAAGAAGACAACACGCTCGTTTTTCTATGAAGCATGTATGAAGTCTGACTATCAAGAATAATCACTGGTTGGCACATTTGGACTTTCCTTGTGGACTCGGGGACGATATATCAATGAACGGTATTTAAGAAATTGATTTAAGGTAATTGATTAAGCTAATATAGCGTTATAATAAGTGAAATTGATTTAACTAATATAACATAACATTGTGTGTTAAGTAAAATTAATTAATTAGAACACTTGATTTTTATAGGACGAAAAACAAATGCTTACGTCCTTTGTCTAGTTCAAATACGCCTGCAGTTGTTGTATACTTATTGATAACTATTAACTATATTATAATTGTGAATTTGTTTATATAAGTTGTATAACAAAACTATTTCAGCATGGCAGAGGAACAAGTTTTATTAACACAGGTTTTAGGGGGAGTGGGTAGAGCAATAAGCAGACTCAACTCCGCAATAAAACAGCAAGGGGTAGGCACAGATATTGAAAAATTCAGTGGGCAGGCGAAGGACTTTAAGAGATGGATGACCTCGGTGGAGAAACATGCATTTTTGGTGGGAGCGACAGATGAGGAGAAGAAGAATATTGTTTATCAGGCCACTATAGCACCGGTTTCGGATCACATTAGAAGAAAATTAGAAGCTGGAGTAGATGAGACATGGGAGCAGTTTAAGGATGACTTAGCCTACAAGTATGCTGAGATCACAGATCCTCAGCATGCGTTTTCAGTGTTAAGACAATCCAAGCAGAACACTGGAGAAACTGTGCAATTATTTAGTGATAGGTTGATTAACCTAGCTGAAGAATCATTTATCGGACAGAACATACGAGAGGAAGAGGTAGAAAGAATGTTGGTCGGAATTTTTGTAGACGGTATAAAGTCTGATGGACTGAAGTTTAAATTAATGAGAGAAAACCCTGAGAGATTATCACAAGCTGTGGATATAGCTGTACAGGAGGAAGGTCTGAGACGAAGATTTAGACTGAGAGTAGGACGAGAAATAGGAACTAGTCGGGAGGATAGGATTGAAGAGCCCATGGAGATCGGACAAGCAAGGTACGGATGGAATAGAAGTGGAGAAATACAAACGCTGCAGGGAGGTAATGAAAATGCTCACGATAGAGGAAGACAAATGAGAAATCCTATAAGAGAGACGGTAGGTAACACAAATATAGTCTGTTGGAGTTGCGGTCAACAAGGACACATTTTTAGGTTCTGTGGTAACAGGCATCTTCAGTTGAATACACAAAATAGAAATGTTAATAGCAGACCAAACAGAAATTTTGAAGACAGACAGAGGAATTTTATAAGACCAGGAACGCAGGGAAACCGCCATCCCACTTACTAAATAGGACCTGCGGTAGGAGGGAAATTAACAAGGTCCCAGGAATTAAGGAAGATTTTAATGATAAGTATAGGAGGACAAGTAGAAAGTGGTCTCAACTGGGTGAAATAAAACAGTTTTCAATAAATAAAACGGACCCCAGTTCATGCATAATAAAATAGGGAAACATAGAATTCGAACATTAATTGATTCGGGAGCTCAAGTCAGTGTAATGAAGGAACATTTTTTATACAAAATAATAAAAAATTGCTAAATATTCAGGAGTCATGACACTCTTCACTCTGTTACCGGACAAAATTTAGACGTAGTTGGCCAAACAATGATAAATCTCAAGTTAGGAGGAATCAATGTAAGACACCATTTTCACGTAGTCAAAGAGTTAAATAGGAACATGCTTATAGGTAGGGACTTCTTACTGAAAAATGGTGTAATACTTTTTTTTGGATCTACACAAGTTAAGATTCCAGGGCGTGTATGTAGATTTAGAAGAGGATATGCACATATCAGCACTGGTTTTAGTTAAAACGTCCACGACTTTAAAACCACAGACGGTTAATATGATACAGGCGAAAGTGAAAAGAAATCCGTATTATTTAATAGGACATACAGTTAGAATAACAGAGTTGGAAAGGGAGGTAATAGATGAACCTGGTCTAGAAGTTCCAGATGGAATAATGACATTAGACAAACATTTAACTTTTCCAGTAATGATTATTAACAACACAGACAAGGAAATTAAGTTGTACAGAGGATATGTAATCGCCAAAGTAGAACATGATCCTAACAGCATATTAACAACAGACAGAGTAGAAATGCCGAGAATTAATTATTCAGAAACCCCTATAGAAAAAATCAATACCAGAAATAGACGTGGAAGAAGATGGAACGTGCGGAATGGTGAAATGATCTGTTCTTGTTGTAGTCTACGCTTGTGTATGATGGATGCTAGTTGTTGTTTCTGCGCCGTATTGTGTTTTTCAGTAAGTCCCAGTATTGTCTAATGTTGTCAGTTGATATACTATCAGTGTATGAATGTATCAGGTCTGTCATATACTGTATATATTCTGTGTTTTGGAGTAATGTGTTGTTAAATTTCCAGTGTGGTGATCGTTTGAAAGGCTGTGTGGGTGTGTTATTTATAGTGATGTGTGCTAGTATTACTTTGAGGTCTGTATACTGGAGAGCTTCTTGTAGGTGTTTAGTTTGTGTTATGTGGTGTGTTGATGGTACGTATATTCTATCTAACCTAGATCATCTGTTATGTACATGGTTTCTGTGCGTTGTATCGTGACTGTTGGGGTGTTTGTGCCTGAATGCGTCTACTAGGCTATGTGTGTCAATTATGTGCTGCAATGTATCGAGTTGATTCATGTCGTCTCGGCCAACTCTTCTTAACTGCGTTTTCACTTCCCCGCCTATTATGTCAGCTGAAGATAAACAACAATTAAAATCACCTGCTAAAACAACATGCCTCCCTCTGAATGTCTGTGCTAATAGGTTTTCTAAGTGTTCGAAGAATTGTTGTTGGTAGCTGTAATTTGCTGGAGCATATATGTTCACTAAAGCGTATGTGTGTGTGTTGTTTCTAAAGTGTATGATGGTAATGTCTCTTTGGTAGTCCTTGTGTGTGCCAGTAATTTCCCATTTGTCTGAAGTCTGCAGTATAGCGGTTCCAGAACCCGTACGATGTGTCGACAGACTGAAGCATGAGTGTCTGAGCCCTAATTGTGTAGTGATTTGCTTTGCGTGTGTGTATTCGCATATGTTTGTTTCTTGTAGGAGAATGAAGTCGGGTTTGTATTTGTGTATGAGTGTGACGATGTGTTTTTGTTTTGTGCGTAAACCTGAAATGTTCAGACTAATAATAATAATATCATTAGTCATCATAAATTAATAAAAACAAGCAAATGATATTGTTGACCAACAGTAATAAGAAATCAGATACGAACGAGGCTCTCTAGTTGAGTTAATTAATTTTTTTCTTGTTGTCTTGGTGCAGACGTGATCTGATTGTAGATGTTAAAACAGTAGGCCATCTTCTTCGGTGTCAGTGTCAGTGTCAGTAGTGTTCTTAGATGTCAATTCTGATTTAGTTTTATCATCAAAGGTGTCGTTGCTGATGGTTTTGTCAGTATTTTCGGTTTGTCTTTCCTTCTTTTTTCGCGTTGATTTGGTTGGTGAGTTTTCTTCCTCTTCTTCTTTAGTACTGCTTGTTGAGTTTGGACTTAATTCTCGTAGTTGTCTTTTTCTGGTTTTGGAGTTGAAAACAGTTGTAAAGAGTTCTTCTGTTTGCGTTTCCAGAATGTAATTTTCTTGATTGTCTGTTGGCGTATCCGTTTGTTGTTTTTCTTGTGTGGGCTGTTGTTCAAATTGTTTTCCACGTTGTTCATTTTGTTGATGTTGTGCTGGTCCTTGCCTTCTCAGAGGTGGAAAATTTATTACATCTTCTTGTGCCAAACAGGCTTGTTTGTATGTTTGGCTGGACATTTGTTGGACCAATGGTAGTCCATACCACACACATGACAAGCAGTTCTCCTGCTGGGCAATGTTATCAGAATTTTGTGAGTGTTCTTGGTAACCCCTGTTATGTTTAGATTTATGTAATGGGGGATGTCCTGGACGGGGTTACATAAGGCTCCCCATTTACCTCCAGAGTTTTTAGTGGCAATATCTCCACATTCGGGTCCCCAGTGGCATGTACGGCGATTGCCTTAACACCCTCTATCTTCAGTGCCGCTGGGATCCAATGCAAAGTAAGTTTTTGCCTTTCTTTGTCTACATGCTCCAGACAAATATTTATGTCCGAATTCGGTACTTGTAACTGTACCCGGTGTAGTTATATCGTACAGTTTGACATGCACGTCTTCTGTTAAAGTCACGAACCACCGTGTCGGTGACTCATACCTGTGTAGACTGGCTATTGCGCCTAGCGGCACGCCAGCCAGTCCAGCGAGTTCTCTCGCTATGAACGCTGGCATCGACTTGGCGGCGGCTCCAGGGCCGGAGAGAGACACAACAACTGTACCTGAGCTGTGAAGCAGGTTTCCGTTGAGCACATCTGACGTCAGTGTTAGAGATGAACTTGTCATTTTCTATCAACATCCTTTAGAATAACACACTTGAATAACAAACTTTCTTTCCAATACGTAACTCCGTGTATAATGAATTTCACACAGTATAGATTTTCGGCACAAAGAAAACCACAATGTTGGCGGGTATGAAGGCGAAGGATTTATACGTTGTGAATAAATGGGCGAAAGATTTATACGTTGTGAAGAGGTGGCCCTCTAAAAGGCCAGTAAAAAATAAAAAATGTCACTGAGAGTATCAGCAGAGGTAGAATCCACAATTAAGAGACAATGTCAATTTAAAAAAAAATACTTTTATTGAGTGTTAAAATCTTTGCAAAGTGTATTGTTTGTGTTTTTACAGAGCGTTGCATGTGGACGTTTAGGTGACATATGCGCAAAAGTACAAATATTTTATACATTTTAACATTTCTACATTGAATTTGTTGTAGGTTAAACCTTACAAAACAACAGCATGATGATAGTGCACCGTTTTTATTTCCCCTGCCACCTCCCTCTCCTGTCGGCTCCAAAACCACCAATACCATCACCACCAATCGGTAATGATGAAACTGGCAGTATAAAATGTTTGAACCAATCGGCGAGGGCGGCAGCAGTATCAACAAACAACAGTGTCAAGGTGATGGGAATGGGAGGTGTAACAGTATCCGGGTTTACAAGGCAGAAAAGGTAGCGGTTGCACTTATAATGTTTGCGTTGTTACATGCGTTCTATGTATTTAGTATTTGTGTAGGTGTATTTACGGAGCGTTGCATGTGGGCGTGTATGTGACGTGTGCACTATTTTATTCATTGGACATATTTACATGTGAAGGGGGGTAATTAGGGAGAAAGAAAAAACTTCCAATTTTTGTTTCCCTTGCCACACTCTCACCTATTTGACCCACCACACCAATGCCCTCATCACCATTCTCTGGTAATGATGGTAAAGGCAGGATAATTATTTGAACCAAACGGTGAGGGTATCAGCAAAGGCAACAACAACCATGAGCAAGGGAAGAGGGGGGGGGGGGGGTACATTGGAGATGAGGTTATTGTCGCGAAACGCAAGTATGTCTCAGACGGGACAACACAGTACCGACTCTGCCCCACTCCGTCTTGGTGGTAAGGCCACATTTTAAGGCGGGTGAGAGGGGGATTTCCGAGTAAAAGCGTTGGGACCGCCTTCTGGGTCCTTGAGATGTTGTATATCGGGATTGTCACGAATTTCACGGGGGTCCCGAGAATCGTAACTCAACTCTTTGAGTGTGCTTAGATCTTTTCTGTTGCAATTCGCACACTCTGCTAAAACTCAGAGAATGCTGGGTTGCCTTCACTTCGTGACGTAATGCTCGGAAGTTTTCGGGAGACTTCGGTGAAGTGTGTTCTTCGGGGCCAGACACGAAGAGGCCATTCGGTAGTCAGACATCAAGAAAGGAGGCCGTTTCTATGGCCAGCTGTATAACTGACATCACGGGGAGACGGAGAATGTTCCACCGCCAATGGTGATGTAGTTATCCTTTCACGGCCAGGTCCGCCAGCTGTAATCTATTCAATTCATAGGAATTATAGATTGATATAGAGTGGTGGCATTGTTGTCTTTGAGACGAGAGGCCGTGTCTTTGACCAGCTGTATCAAGCTGTACTTTTGGAGATCCAAAGGGAAGCTACAGCCCAGAGCTTGATGAATCTATCGGAACGGATCGATGTCTGTTGCATAGTTGTTCCTAGGTTTTAAAGGTAACTACTTTCATGCTTGGCGTCGCTTAACTAATGTTTGTATTTAAGTTGTGGGTCAATTCTTGACCAGGCCGGCCAGTTGCGCCGTATCCTGTGCTCTGACTGATATTTACACGTTGACCTAGCGTCAGAGAACACCGGCTGTTGGTTAAGTCTCGACCAGTCATGCGAACTGTGTAGTAAGCCTATGTGTGTACTATGACATAGATTAAGTGTTCAGCAGAAATGACGGAATGTATTGCACGAGCCAGCTTAGTGGATCAGTCTGGTTGAAGCAAATTAACAATACATTCGACGTCCTATCTTAATAATGGAGTATTTGAGGGAATTCTTGTTCGGACAAAGAACTTTCTCTTGAACAGAGCTTTAATTTGATTCCCTTAATTAATATGTTGATATTAGTGTTTCGATCATCATCATGTGGCGTGGTTGAAACTAGTGCTTGTCAAGCACTCATGTGACGAGCGAGAACCACACACGTTTCTCGTTAAGATGAAACCCAAATATGTAGGAGGCTTTAAGCTGAGAAGTTATTATCGCCCCATAGGACTGTTGTTATTTAACTGGGCGTAGTCAAAAGGGGGAAAGATATCTTCACATCTACTAGGGATTGAACCGTTGGCCAGTATAGCGGTGGGGAAACACCCACTCAAGTAACGCGTGGATATTTCATCAGTGTTGTGTGATTCTACAGTTCCCTTACTGAGAAGAGAATACTTTGTCATGCGGGTCTATCTTTCTATTGTCTCTATACTTTCATCGGAACCAGATTGTTTGGGGTGATGATTCGACACTGTTCCTAGGCAACCTAAGGAATGTATTATGTGATGTCTATCTATATTATACACCCACACACAATAGAAATTCAGGTATCCGAGGAGGAAAGGTGGAAAGTGACAAACACAAGAACACCAAACTCCTCTGTTGTTTGTCTGGTCTTTCATTCAGTATTTCAGGTTGGTTATCAATGTAGCTTGAGTATCTTCCATTAACCTTGGAGGTGTCATGGAATACTTGCCTGAGGTATCCTGATATACTTATTTACTTTCCTGAGGAGACAAAATAGTGATTAGGAAGGATGATCCAGACCATAACACTTGATGGTTTTCATAGGAGGTATGGATTTCTGCCATCCTCAGGAAGGGAACCTGTCATCATATTTTCTATCCATTAGGTATGAGACTTGTGGCTAAAAAGCTACTGTCTTACGTTAGGATTACCAGGAGTCGTAACTTAACCAGTCGATGGGATATGTCTGGAAAGTCAGACATAATACTATTGTGGTCTGAGCTGGAGTAACTGACCACAATGACTAGGATGTTGGTGTAGATACATATTGATGTAATGGTGCGTATTGTGCAATGGAGTGATGGATGTGTACACCTGGCCTGTTCTTGTTTACATGAACCCTTGGATGTTGCTGTGGGCGAGTGCCCTTTATTGTCACTTTTGATGTTCCTGTGGGCGAGTGCCCTGTGCTGTGTGCTGTATCCTGAGGGAGGCTGCCTATTTGCAGTGGCCTGTGTGCTGTTGACACATTGAACTTGTTTGCCTATTTGCTGTGGACTTGTGTACAGTGACTTTAGATTGTGTTAAAAGCCAAGTGGCTAGTGGATGTTGAACATTAAATGGTCCAAATTCGAGGTTCCAGGAGACATCATACAGGATCAGGTGAATGTGTCTTACTACCTCGATATACACACTAACAATATATTACACTGACATACCTATGTGGGATGATGACCATGTCAAGCAGACTACTCTCATCCAATTGAATGTTCATTGCTGTATGTCTGTCTGTTGTTTATTTATCTGTGTGTTCGAGTCTGAATCTCCAATAAAGATTCTAGATTCGCTTTTTTTTTTATAAGAGTGTTCTCTTATAGTCAGTTAGGTGTCTTGCTGTATTCACAGTAGTCCTAGGGAAGTGTCATCCGTGAACCTCCTGGGGACGATCTAGTAAGAGGGAAGACAGAAGGTAATAAGAACCCCAATTAACATATATGGGCAACCACCGAGAATCAAGCCGGTGTTGCACCCGTGACATATAAATGGTGGCCAGTATGGGGACTAGATCAAATCTAGTCCATTGAATAGGGGTAATAGATACATTCTACCTGTATGGGAATTAGATCAATTCTAGTTCCTATGAATAGGGGAAGATTATAGTTCTATGAGATTACAGTTCTAGGAGATTATAGTTCTGTGAGCGTATAATTCTGAGAGACTATGGTTCAGTAAGATGTAGTTCTATAAGTCTGTGATCCTATCTAGATAGTATAGATCAATTGGAATAGTCTGTCCTGTCTGGATCAGCTCTCAGTTGAATTTTCTGTCTATACCCTGGATTGTCAGGGAAACGGTGACTACCTGCCCCTGTCGACTGATATTGACAAACACACACATTACAACTACTTAATCACATTATCCATTTTCCTGTTGATTGATACGTTGTTTGCATATTATGGTTATTTAACCTCTGTTGCAGAAACAGCAGGAGAGATGGCGGATAAACGACCCACCATCACAGAAATATGGGAGATGGGAAGCGAGATAAGGTTGAGTGGAGAGGAGTTGAAGAAATATGTCCTAGAAGTGGATGGAGAATATCGTCAAGCGGAACGAGAGAGACGTCGGGCTGAGCTTGAGCAAGAGAATAAGAGACTCGAGCAAGAAGCTAAGAGACTTGAGCATGAAGCTCGGAAAACTGAGCTAGAGCATGAGTTCAGGATGAAAGAGTTGGAGCTTAAGACGCAGCCAGTGAGTACAGAGGGGTCTTCAGCAGGCCAGTCCTCGAATGCGGGGAACCTAGGATATGGTGTTAACCAATATAAGGCCTTGATGTTCCCACTGACGCCATATGATCCACTTCGGGAACGGATTGATCAGTTTATTTGTAAATTTGAAGCGATCGCTACCGCGATGGGACTAGGGAGAGATAGATGGGCTCTTAAGATTTCGCAAGCGCTCACTGGGGTGGCTTATGAAGTCTACTCTCAATTACCTCCCGGGAAAGAGAATGACTATGAAGTCTTAAAAAGAGCCCTGCTCCACAGATTTGAGATGAATGTGCAGAGATACCGAACTATGTTCCATTCTACTACAAAGGAGAATGGGGAGAGGTACTCAATATATGCTGAACGCCTAAAGTATTATCTCTCACAATGGAGGTCCCTTGCGGGTTTCCAAAAAGACTATGACAGTCTTGAGGAGATGATCATCATAGAGCAAATGAAGTCCCATATGGATAAACAGCTCCAGGTTTTCTTGGGGGAACAGGGAGCAGAGCGAATTGACGACATTGTTAGGTGGGCCGAACGCTACAAGATCGCCCATGGGGACTCTAGTAATCTCTCACACAAAGCACCACAACAATCTAGTGTTCTCTCACACAAAACACTATCACAATCTGACAAAGTTAACGGTAGACTTGATGGTAAGTATACCTATAAACAACAAGAAGGAAAGCACAGCAGAAAACGAAAGGGGGGTTTCTTTAACCAGACTCCGGTTAAATCCCCGGAAAATCCCAGTAAACGACGAACCCGCAAAAACTGAGGAGTTGAGAAGGTTCTGCAGGGATCTCAGAACTAGTTCTTGTCAGACTGAGGATTGTAGGAACAAAGCAACAGAAACCCAGTATGCAGCGTGCATGTCTGTAACTGGGATGACCACTCAGGAACGACGGATTCCTGAGGATAACCTACCGAAGGAGGTTGAGGTTATCGACAGAACCACTCAGGGACGACAGTCTCCGTATGATAACCTACCGGCAGTGGTCGAGGTTATCGAGAGAAACCATCAGGAACTAGTGACATATTCACCAACCATCATTTGCAGTGCGTCAACATTTTCGCACCAACTACAGAGAACAACATACAAGTAACCGCACCATTGAGAATTGAACACAACTTGACACTTGAGATGGACATGTGTCGGCTATTAATAGGAATTACAGCGTCTCCAACTACTAAGACGATTGGAAGGGGCCGGTCACATGATACAACTTTGACCCGCTCAAGCGTTGATTTCTAAGACCCCGCGCATTTCTTCCAATTTAGCCCTGACGAACGGTCAGAAAGCCAAATGTGACCCGTACTTTACATTAAAGAACGGCAGTTTGATCATCTACTCGAGGTAAGCTTGTGAATCCGAAGATCAATGTATTACCCAGATGTATGCAGCTGAGGTATACCAATTTGTGTGTCAAAATAAAATGTATTACTTATAAAATAAATCTCTGAAGTGTGAAATGGTCGATGCAACATTCAAGCTACACCGAGCCTTTCCCGGGCAAACTAACAATCTCGCACTTCTCAAAAACTGCAAACTCTGAAGTTCTTCACTACATCTGTTAGCTTTACTATGTGCATACTACACTTATCTATCACAGAAAACTTGTACGAGGTGAAATTTCAAACGCACTTTGACGCTTTTATCAAAACTGTTTTAAAATACTTTCTGCAGACACAAACCAGTTCTGCACACGAACCACCACCTCGCTTGAAATTGTATTTATTTCTGCCTATTTGAAATCTAAGGAGCTGAGAGAAGAATTATATCTTTTCTTTCCTCTTTATGAATTGAAATAATAGGGGTTGGTAGAAAATAATTGTAGTCATGTGTCAGATTTAACTCAGACAAAGCACTTAATGAATGCATTGCTTCAAAAAGGTTACGCTACACAGACGCCTTTGTGATAGACAGCCTAGTTGATCTGTCCAGTCCGGAACATAAATAAAACCTCGGTCTATTGCCAACTTGTTGATCGCTAACAGAATGGACATGATGTGCACTGCTAACAAGACGAAGAAGAAGAATGATTAGATGGATATGAGAAGAAGAGAGGTGGATTAGGGGAGGTACTGTATGTAACAACCTCTTACTAATGTATTGTTGTCATGATTTGTATGGATTACATTTTGTAACAATTACACATCAGGAATTCTGTATGTTGAACATGACTAACGATAAAACACATGATGAGTTAAACTCATATTAGCTACTGGAGATAGGGACAAATAGTACAAGCTATAAGAACCCAATCAACAGAAGTTAACTCTACACATTACACAACACAACACAGCACTCCACACCACAACAGCAGCAGGCAAAAGGAAATGATTATAGGAAGAGGAAGAAGAAAAGTAGTAATTTGGAAGGTACTGAGAAACATTTATACACACAAATGCATAACACTAATGAGTTGATGAAGATGTTATAATTGTATGTCATTTATAAAAATGCATCTTGTCCTTGTCTTGGTCTTGTCTTATCAGCCTGACCTGAATGATACAAACAACAACACATCATCACTCCTATCTATTGTCTGACTGTACAATCCTCAATGAACCACAGGTACACTGAGAAAAATACATACAGCAGGTACCAATAGATAGCAGGTGCATCCAGTGTAATAATAATCTCTGACCCCACACAAATTAACACCACACCACTTCTTCTGATCTTGTCCTTCCTGTTGTGTTGTGTTCACACTTAACATGCTGGAAAAGATTACATTGGTAGGATTATATATGCCTCTGTGAATTTTACACAGTGATGTTCTTGGTGGCAACCTAACCAGAAGAGGGAGGCAGGGAGAAAAGATGAACCACACACATGAGATGGAAGATAAACTCAGGCCTTGAGCAGAGCAAGGGCAGCCTTCAGGGAAGCTTCACTGGCAACAACTGAAGTGGATCCATCAGTCCATGGACCCAGGTTTAACCCATATCGACCACTCTGAGGTGACATTCTTCCAGCCCAAAACACACACTCCTCCCAAAACTAAGAATTCTTACCATCAATGAATTAACTCATGCCACACTACACTGTAAACATTTTATTTATAAGAAAATTTACAACTTGTAGGATCTTCATATTGATTGTTTATTGATTGATTAACTGTGATTTGGCATTGATGTGCACTTTTTCCACTGAAACATATGTCATGTCAAAACAGATGTAGAAAAAGAATGTATTAACAAGCCAAAAGAGAAACAGGCTCAGTCAATAAATAACATCAACATTAACTGATTTCATATTTAATGTGGCAGTTCAACCTGTCGGTTGATTATCTGTTTATCTGTGTGAACAAGATGTCAATGTCTGTAATCTTTGTTAAATAATTTATTTAGCAAAGCAAACATAACTCAAAAAGAATTAAAATTAAGGGGAAAAGAGGCAACTCTGCATATCTTGTCTGTTCCAGACCCATGCTATATTTCACCTAATTCATACTGAGGAAGTCTTTCAGACATTTCACAGAATATCATGGGGGTTCGAGAGCTACTAGAATCCAGGTGAAGGGGCAGAGTCAAATCTTGTGTTCACTGTTCTTCTCAAGAGGACCATTAACTCCTAGACAAATAATGCAACAGAGCCTGTAATATTTCAAGGGTCGTATTCTTGTTCGTATTCGTATTCTTCTTAAATTACATATTGAAAGAGGATGGGGCCCAGCTTCTTAAACCAGAATTTGGGTAATGCACAACAGTGATCCCCAGTCCCTTCAGAATGCACGACAGGAACGACAGTTTCCTGAGGATCACCGACCGAATGTGGTCGAGGTTATCGAGGTAAATAGACAACAGGTGGCGTGTTTGTATGATTCAGGTCTCCAGGAGGAGGGAATCATCTCTGCACACCTGGTGAGTCCAGAGAGTTTCACGGGAGAGACAATGTAATTGCAATTGGCCATGAAAAGTTCCCAGGCTATGCGGGTACCAGTAGCCAAGGTAGACATCAAGTGTAAGTATGTCACCTGGACAATCCGAGCTGCGGTCTTGAGTGAACCGATTTAGCCCATGATTTTAGGGGCCAAACACGTGGTCCTGGGAGAACCTATTAGACCTGTGGTGGTAGGAGCCACACAATTCAGATCACAGGGAGGTATAGGATCAGCAGCTGGCCAAGGTTTCCCCGCTCTGTCAATGGGGAGATGAGAGAGGCTCAACAACAAGATGCAACCATGCAGACTTGTTTTGATCAGATGGCTAAGGGTAGTGATCCTCTGAGGAGAGGACCCCACTACAAGAAGAGCTATCGTGTGTCGTTCCCAGAAGAGGATTCAGAGAGGTAACCAGGACGAGAGGACGCCTCCGTATTCCTTGGTAGGTATTGCCTCTGATATCTCGCTCAGACCTCTGAGGAGAAGACATCGTCGGTGGATCGACGGAGGTCCACAAAATCGATTGACTGAATCCCAGGTAGGACCCCTGCCTGATTCTAAGCTTTATTTCCCAAGGATGAAAGGGGAAATGGTTATGAAAAGCTAGTTGGCAGTCGAAAATACCGGAAGTCCTGTTAAGTCAGGCGAGACCATAGTTGACAGTACGCATCCTTACGAGGGCGCTGGGGTATTGTCTAGGGACTATTGGTCAAGATTACACGCACCCTTACGGATTTATAGGGAGTTGCGTTGAAGGAAGAGTATTCCCGGCTGGGATATTCTAACCTGATTATGAGTTGGGGGTAGCCCGTGCTGAGACCACTTCTAGACAAAAGTTCGGTATACCTCACTTTTGTTTGTGTGGGGGATATTGTCGCGAAACGCAAGTGCGTCTCAGACGGGACAACAAAGTACCGACTCTGCCCCACTCCGTCTTGGTGGTAAGGCCACATTTTAAGGCGGTGAGAGGGGGATTTCCGAGTAAAAGAGTTGGGACCGTCCTTCTGGGTCCTTGAGATGTTATGTATATCGGGATTGTCATGAATTCACGGGTCCCGAGAATCATAACGCAACTCTTCGAGTGTGCTGTAGATCTTTTCTGTTGTACAATCGCACACTCGGCTAAAACTCGGGGAATACTGGGTTGCCTTCACTTTCGTGAGGTAATTCTCGGAAGTTTTCGGCAGGTTCCGGTGAAGTGTGTTCTTCCGGGACCAGATACGAGGAGGTCATTCGGTAGCCAGTCATCAAGAAAGGGAGGCCGCTTCTATAGCCAGCTGTATAATTGGCATCACGGGGATCCGGAGAATGTCACCTAAAAGGTGTTGTTGAGCCTATCCTTTCACGGCCAGTGTCAGCCAGCTGTAATTTATGCAATTCATAGGAATTATAGATTGAGCTAGCAGTGGTAGCATTGTTGTCCTTGAGACGAGAGGCCGTGTCTTTGACCAGCTGTATCAGTTGATACGTTTTGGGATCCACAGAGGGACCTACAACCTAGAGCTTGATGAACCTACCGGGTCGCATGTCTGTTGCATAGTTGTTCCTAGGTTTTAAAGGTAACTAATTTCATGCTTGGCGTCGCTTAACTAAAGTGTGTATTTAAGTTGTGGGTCAATTCTTGACCAGGCCGGCCAGTTGCGCCGTATCCTGTGCTCTGACTGATATTTACACGTTGACCTAGCGTCAGAGAACACCGGCTGTTGGTTAAGTCTCGACCAGTCATGCGAACTGTGTAGTATGTCTGTGTGTGTACTATGACCTAGATTAAGTGTTCAGCAGAAATGGCGGAATGTATTGCACGAGCCAGCTTAGTGGATCAGTCTGGTTGAAGCAAATTAACAATACATTCGACGTCCTATCTTAATAATGGAGTATTTGAGGGAATTCTTGTTCGGACAAAGAACTTTCTCTTGAACAGAGCTTTAATTTGATTCCCTTAATGAATATGTTGACATTAGTATGTTTCGATCATCATCATGTGGCGTGGTTGAAACTAGTGCTTGTCAAGCACTCATGTGACGAGCGAGAACCACATAGTTTCTCGTTAAGGTGAAACCCAAATATGTAGGAGGCTATAAGCTGGAAGTTATTATCGTCCCATAGGCCTGTTGTTATTTAACTGGGCGTAGTCAGAAGGGGGAAAGATATCTTCACATCTACTAGGGATTGAACCGTGGGCCAGTATAGCGGTGGGGAAACACCCACTCAAGTAATCGCGTGGATATTTCATCAGTGTTGTGTGACTCTACAGTTCCCTTACTGAGAAGGGAATACTTTGTCATGCGGTCTATCTTTCTATTGTCTCTATACTTTCATCGGAACCAGATTGTTTGGGATGATTGATTCGACACAGTTCCTAGGCAGCCTAAGGAATTTATTCATGTGATGAGTGTCTATATATTCATACACCCACACACAATAGAAATTCAGGTATCCGAGGCAGAAAGGTGGAAAGCGACAAACACAAGAACACCAAACTCTTCTGTTGTTTGTCTGGTCTTTCATTCAGTATTTCAGGTTAGGTTATCAATGTAGCTTGAGTATCTTCCATTAACCTTGGAGGTGTCATGGAATACTTGCCTGAGGTATCCTGATATACTTATCTACTTTCCTGAGGGGACAAAATAGTGATTAGGAAGGATGATCCAGACCATACCACTTGATGGTTTTCATAGGAGGTATGGATTTCTGCCATCCTCAGGAAGGGAACCTGTCATCATATCTTCTATCCATTAGGTATGAGACTTGTGGCTAAAAATCTACTGACTTACGTTAGGATTACCAGGAGTCGTAACTTAACCAGTCGATGGGATATGTCTGGAAAGTCAGACATAATACTATTGTGGTCTGAGCTGGAGTAACTGACCACAATGACTAGGATGTTGGTGTAGATGCATATTGATGTAGTGGTGCGTATTGTGCAATGGAGTGATGGATGTGTACACCTGGCCTGTTCTTGTTTACAGAAACCTTGGATGTTGCTGTGGGCGAGTGCCCTTTATTGTCACTTTTGATGTTCCCGTGGGCGAGTGCCCTGTGCTGTGTGCTGTATCCTGAGGGAGGCTGCCTATTTGCAGTGGCCTGTGTGCTGTTGACACATTGAACTTGTTTGCCTATTTGCTGTGGACTTGTGTACAGTGACTTTCGATTGTGTTAAAAGCCAAGTGGCTAGTAGATGTTGAACATTAAATGGTCCAAATTCGAGGTTCCAGGAGGCATCATACAGGATCAGGTGAATGTGTCTTACTACCTCGATATACACACTAACAATATACTACACTGACATACCTATGTGGGATGATGACCATGTCAAGCAAACTACTCTCATCCAATTGAATGTTCATTGCTGTATGTCTGTCTGTTGTTTGTTTATCTGTGTGATCGAGTCTGAATCTCCAATAAAGATTCTAGATTCGTTTTTTTAAGAGTGTTCTCTTATGGTCAGTTAGGTGTCTTGCTGTATTCACAGTAGTCCTAGGGAAGTGTCATCCGTGAACCGTCCTGGGGACGATCTAGTAAGAGGGAAGACAGAAGGTAATAACGAACCCCAATTAACATATATGGGCAACCACCGAGAACCAGGCCGGTGTTGTCCCACGACAGTTATATATTAATAAAATAACAATAATAATAATGCAAATAAAACCATATACATCAATAATTATGATGACCAAAGTATACTACCAAGGGTGATAACAGTAATGATAGTAACAGCAATGATAATAATTGTTATGATAATGATCACATTTTCCAAACATGTGATTCCATCTGCTAAAATGATTTTCTTAGGAATGGTGTTAACATAGCATAGCAGGTACATACAATTGCAACCTGCAATGTTCAATAATAGTAGTAAAAGGAGTTGGTTATCTTTTTCTCCTTGCTTATTGTTTATTTTTTTGGTCTTAATTGTAAGGGTTCATTCATTTTTTTCCCTTTCCTCTTTTTTCGTTTTTTTTGTTTGTAAAAAGTAAACAAGCATTTGTATTTACACAAATCTTTACAATCTCATTGGTTTGGTAATCCATCTGTGATTTTGTATTCATTCATTCAACATGCACTCACATTTTCCTATTTCTTTCTCGCACTCATGTATACTAAATTATAATTTCATAAAGAAGAGTACTTGTGTTTACTCTGGAGATATCTGTGATATTTTGTGTTTACAACATAGGAAATTACCATTTGCATATTTCATTCCTTGAACACATTTACATGTGAAAGAGGCAGGCTGTCAAAGACTGGCTAAAGGCCAGTAAGGCTAACATGCCACAGGTTGAGTTGGCGAACCTGAAAGACTGAGGTCCATAGGACGACGACTTTATTCAAATCCTGCGCCAAACAGGCCAAGACCGAGAAATGGGACGAGTTCTGCAGGAAGGTGTGCTCCGAGCGATCTCTTACGACATTCTGGCGCCTCCATAAGAGCATGAACTTTGCTGCACAGCGTTGTGGTATTCCAGACTTTCAAGGCACAGACCTCACATGGAAAAAGTCGGATGCGGATAAAGGTAAGACCCTTCTTGCACGTTACATAGAGCAGAGTGACCAGAAAGACGAGCCCGCCAGACAGAGCACCACAACGATACTCTCTCAGTTGTGCGAGGGAGTCGGGACAGACGAATAATGGATAATCACAGCTGAGACAATACGTGGGATGCTCAAGAAATCACCTAACACCGCCCCAGGCCCAGACGGCATCCGATATGGTGACCTACTGGTGATATCAGATGATGACATGGAATAACTGGCCAGAGAATTCAACACCAGTATCCAGGGGGGTCAGATCAAAGAAGAATGGCTACATAGCTACTTGCTGTCGCTGCAAAAACCGAACAAAGACAATTCCAAGATAAGCGGCTACAGAATCATTACGATGCAGAACACTGCTGGCAAGTTACTGGAGAAAATTGTAGCACACAGACTTGCTTGTCACTTGGAACAACTCCGCTGCTTCCCGCCCACACTTGGAGGATACAGACGTAACAAAGAGTCATGGCTGAATGCGGCGGTCTTTGCTCAAGATGTTTACGAAGGATTTCAGGTCAGAGAAGAGACATGTGCGGCCGCCATAGACTTAGAGGACGCATATAATAGAGTATCTTTCGAGCACTTGATGCAAACCCTCCTCAGACTGAAAGTGCACCCTCGCCTTGTACGATGGATAGCTGCAGTTCTGCTCCAAAGGAAGGTGGTGCTAAGATGCGGGAGTTGGTCTTCTGAGCCGATAACGATATGTCCAGGATTGCCGCAGGGTTCACCACTGTCACCAGTACTATTCAACGTGTATACGGTGCCTATCACTGAACAACAGTTGGACGGAGGGGTAGGACTCTGTCATTTGCTGACGACATTCTCGTGTATCGACAGGGTCGAGATAGACAGGCGGTTGCCAATGATATGCAGGGCGAACTAGATCGAATTTCCTCATGGTGTGCTGATGCCGGTGCCCTTGTCAACCCTGCAAAGGCATCGGTTACATGGTTCTCCCTAATCAACCATATTGTGAACACAGACCTGCCGGTGGTAAGAATGGATGGGAGCATTTTGAGTAGAACCCAGTCAATGACATATCTTGGCGTGAGGCTTGATCGTAGCCTGTCCTTCAGAGATCATGTCGATTATGTCATAACGAAAGCTCGAAAAGGTTTGTCAGCAATGAGAGTCATGGCGACTGCCAATATCGAGCAAAGACTGCTAATACTTCTGTTCCAAGGACTGGTGCTTTCACGCATCGAGTATGCCCTGGCCATCCTCACTGTCAGCCCTACACAGATTGGAAGACTTGAAAAGGTACAAAACGAAGCCATGCGCATCATTTTGGGCTGCACGAGAGACACCAGCTGTGTAGCAATGAGATACCTCCTTGACTTCCCGACAATGGAACACAGGATCAAGATCTGGAGAGCTCGTGCATACTTAAAAATAAGTGCAGATGAGCAGCACCCTCTGCATGACGCTATATTCAGAGAAAAGGGTGACAGGCTAAAGAGGGGCAAATCATGGATGGGTCGGGCGGAAGATGTCGTCAGACAGGTCTGCAGTCTTACCAGTATCAACCCCGGCAAGGAATGGGATGCCGGTGCCTCCAGCTTTTAAGTGCACTTTCTCCTGCATTATCACACTCGACAGACGGTGCAGAGAGCAGAACCCTGCCGCTGTCAATGCAGAGGTTAACGCGCTCATCTATGAACACTCAGATAGCCCCGAAGTGCTCATCTATACAGATGGATCTGTTGTAAAACAGCAGAGAAGTGCGTGGGACATTTACAGCCCGTTCAGCGGGCCGAAACCGTTCAAGAATCCAGTGGTGCCCACTCAATGACCACGAGCAGCATGACGATGGAGGTGATGACAGTTACACAGGCTTTCATATGGCTGGAATCACAGCATTATACCAACGTGTGTGTACTAAGTGATTCAATGAGCATGATTCAGAAGGTCGAAGCTGGATCTGTACGTAGACAGTGGACTGAGTCGCTGAGGAAGTCTGTTGTCCGTAAAGTCACCTTCCTCTTCGTCCCGGGACATGCTGGAGTCGAGGGAAATGAACGAGCTGATAAACTGGCTGGCTCTGCACCCCTTGTAGATGGCCAGCCCATGGATCGTGCCGATGTTCTTAACGTCCTCAAAGATATGGCGAGAACAGAGGACTTTGACGTCAGTGAATCCACATCGCTGTCCAGGATGAAAGACTTGGGAGTACGAATCGGCACGGCCTGACGCGAGAGGTACATCGGGAAAACAAGGCGCCTCGTCAACCAACACAGGACTGGCACTATTACCCACCGGACGCTGATGCATATGCTGGGGGGAGGATCTGAGTACCCATGGACATGTCCGGAGTGCAATGAAGATACCCCAACTGATAACTGATAACTGATAACTGATTTACATGTGAAAAGGGGGGGGGGGTAACAAAGAAAAGGGGAAATCTTTACATTTTTGTTTCCCTTGCCACAATCTCACCAATTGGTTCCACTCCACCAATGCCTTCATGACCACTCTGGTAATGATGGTACTGGCAGGATACATGTTTGAACCAACCAGTGGGGGTAGTAGCAAAGGCAACAACCCATAAGCAAAGGGGGCACAGGGGAGATGAAGTTGTAAAATAATAATGATGATATCAATATAACATTAATGATACTAAGGATAGTAAAGGTAAAATAATGATAGTAATAATAATAATGATAATAATAATAGTAATAATAATAATAATAATAATAATAATAATAATAGTAATAAAAATAATAATAATAAAATAATATTTTAATAGTATAATAGATATGTGATTCTGTTTACTAAAATGATAATCTTAGTAATGGTGGTAGTATAGCATTTTTTTCTGCATATCCTTTACAGGACATCGCTGTCAACACCAGGCATCTTTCAGCTGTATGTTGATCTCTTGGCAAGATTACGCTCAGTAGTTTGCCATTGCTTTCTGAGCGGCCGGCTCACATACCCCGTAAGTTACCGATGCGATTCGAACCACTGCTGATTCTCACCGTCATCACGTTACCCACAAGAGTATACGAGATTACAGAGAAAAGTCATAACCTCTAAGCCACGAAGCCGGCTGTAGTATAGCATAGCAAGTGCATTTAAGCAAACCTTCAATAATTAATAAATTGGAATGGAAGGAGTTGATTTTCTTTTCCCCTTATCTATAAGGGTTAAATCAACACTTTGAAGCAAATAAAACAAGCATTTATACTTCCACAAATCTTTACATGAGGGATTATTCATTGGTCTTGGTGACTATATGTGGTATTTTATAATCATTCACTCACCATTCACTCACAGTTTCTTCTTTCTTTCTCGCACTCATGTATACCCACTTTGTAATACAATAAAGAAGAATACATATGCTTTACACTGGAAATAGTTGTGATAATTTGTGCGAGTACATAAATGATATTAAGTGTGTGTTATATGTGTGGTGTTTGTATATGGCTAAGTTTCTACATGTCCATATGAGATGTCTGTAGTAAGAAAGAGCTGTCAGTAGTTTTGTATGTATGTCTTTTCCTGTCTTTGGTATAGTGTTGAGAAAAATTGCTTTATATGTGTCGGTTTGTTTGCCTGTGTGCGTTTGTATGAGGTGTTTGAGTGTTGAGCGTATGGCTGTAATTGGACAAGTATAATAAATGTGTTCCTCTGTCTCTTGTGTATTGTTTCTACATAATTCACATTGTTTGGATATTTATGCTTCTACCTGTGTTGTGGGGGTCATACTGTATAATAGTCTATATGTGATTTCCCTAGCTTTTGGAGTTATGTGTTTGTTGTGTAGGTTTGAAAAGGTGCATGTGAAGTCTGTCATGAAGTATTTGTGTCCCCTTTTGATCCTAAGTTTGAGTGATGGTGCTTGTTCCCTAACTAAATGTTTGTATATTGTGTGTGTTGTTTGCTGTATTAACTGTTCATGTCCTTGTATTGCCTGTATGCATGTCTGATAGAATGTTGGCAGTCTTCCCTGGTGGTGTGCAGTTGCATTGTTAAGAGGTGTGGGATGTTTGATATTGTGGGCTATGTAGTATAGTGCTAGTCTGTTCTGGGTGTCTGATGATTTTACCTATGTGACTGATTCTAAGTGACAGTATTTTTGTGTGGATGTCCTATAGTGCAATATCCCCTTGTTTCTTGTCTTGTATGAGAGTTTTGTGTTGTATGCTGTGTATTGTGTTGGTGAAGATGAAGCGTCTGATTTGTTTGTTTATGTTTGTGACGGTCTGTTTGGGAGGGTCCAGTACTGTCGCTAAGTATATTATTGTGGGTATTATGTATGTATTGTGCTTCTACCAAATATTGTGGATGTCTTGTACCTAGCAAAATGAAGCAAAATGACATCTACAGGGGACTCAACACCAGAAATATCATCTAGAATCTCACTGCCATCTGGTGCCTTCAATAAACTGTCAAACATCTGGAAGTCAAAGACACTCAGCAAACACACAAAACTTAAAATCTTCAACTCTTGTGTGATTCCAGTGTTAACGTTTGTATGTGAAAGTTGGAAATCAACGGTAGCTTTAGATAATAAATTAGATAATTTTGAGAACAAATGTCTTAGAAGACTTCTAAACATCCACTGGACAGACTTCAGAACCAATACGCAAATAAGACAAGAGACTAAGCAAGATACTGTACCCAATTTTATAAGAAGACGCCGTTGGAACAACATCGGCCATGTACTCAGAATGGACAAGACAAGACTCCCCTACCAAGCCCTCATATGGTCACCGGTAAGGAAAAGAAAACGGGGAAGACTAAGAGAGACCCTGCGTAGAACCATCATCAGAGAAGGCTCATTCAATGGCCAAGTAAACATCCAAGATCTACAACAGGTAGCAGCGAACCGTCAAGCATGGAGAGTCAGGACTTCTGCCCTATGCGCCGCCTTAGTTCTTTTTTTTTTTCCGGCCTTTTACAGACCGGACAAAAATTTAAAAAACATTTTTATTTTTAACTAACTTTCACGTATATCTTTGAAACAATGTCAATTTTTTTTAAGAGGCCAGTAAAAAAATGTTGTTTCCCCAGAGAGCGGAAACGTTCGTTTAATTAGGTGCAATCATTCATGATTTATGATTGATTGATTGATTGATTGATTTAGGAACCGACATCACAGCATTCGGGACATTCCCATAAGCGCTCCGTCCCCATCCTCAGCAACCAGCGAAGAGTTCCAACACTAATAGTTCCAGTAGCAATCTGATTATATGTCCGTCTCGCCTTTCTTCTGAGCGTCGAACGTCGGCCAGATCCCCTCGTCACTCCTCGCTGCCTCATTCTAACAAGACTATGGTGATCCATTTGCTCCTCCGAGGTGTACACGTGCTCCCACAAGGACGCAACCACATCTGCCTTGTCATGCATCAATACTCCACCAAGTTCTGCCGAGCCAGCCAATCTGTCCGCCTGTTCATTCCCCAGCATAAAAGATCCAGGTGATGCTTGCTACCCGTGACCTCCGAAGCGAAGCAAGCCACTCTGCACGAAGCTTGCCTGTTCTCACCCTTCTCATCATGCTTTCTGAGTCAGTTACAATCACAATATGTGTATGTATCGTGTTTTCTATCCAGCGGAAAGCTGCACTGACCGCCTCCACATCCATTCTTAAGCTAGATGTTGTGTCATCATACGCCAGGCTCTCCTGCACCAAACGCCAACCATTAGTTTTATGATCATGCCTTAGGCTCAAGAGTACAGACTAAGCAACATTTACATATATATTTGAGACCATGTCATTAGGTGAAATATTGATACGTTGTGATGAAAAACCAAAGTAACAAGAATAGGGCGTGCATTGGCACACCATCGCCTAAGTCATGCATGTAGCCTGCAGCGTTAATAGATTGTATATATTGCATTAGAAAATATAATTTACTGACTATTAGTAATCACAGTATTCTAACAATAGATTGAAGCAATCCTTTGTTAACTATGAATGGCGGGTCTCTTTATATTAAACACTAAAGAAAAATTGTAGCTAATTGCTTCTTCCTAAACACCTGGGCGAGTTATGTCCCTTCTTCTTCAGCTTTCCGAGCCATTGAGGTTCTTTGCGTATAGTCTTGCAGGGGTTGTTTCCCTTAGATTTCCCTTACCGTACGTACTGATTATTTGGTAGTGTTGGCGCAGTGGCTGGCACTCTAGCCTGCCGGCCCGGTATTCATATATTTGATACCCTTCAAATCCCCATAGTTGTTCCCAGATCGACTCAGCCTAAAACTTGTATATAATGAAATACAATTTTAAATCCTGAAGACACAATTAAAAAAAAACACATACACGTTAAAGGGCCTGAATCCACATAAACAATATATTATATTATATAATGTACATAGAAGGTAATAGGCGAAAATAACGTACTTATATAATAAGACAGAAAAACCAATGACCAAGTACTACAGGAGACAAATGAACATTGTAAACTGATTAGAGAAATTAGACGTAGACAGTCAAAATTTTTTGGACATGTTATGAGAAGGAATGGATTGGAGAACTTAGTGACAACTGGCAAGATCGAAGGGAACAGACCAAGAGGAAGACCGAGAGGAAAATACCTGGATGGCTTGGCCACATGGCATGGACGAGACAGGAACACTGAGCTGATCCACGACACTGGTGATCGAGTGAAATGGCGAGTCATGACCGCCCACGCTTTCCGGCATGTCACATGATTGATTGATATAATAAAAACCAAGAAAAATATAAATGAAATAAGTCAGAGTAAAACACAACACAACAGTCCTACGTTTCAGTAGTCACTGGCTATGCCAGGAACAAAACAACGAGATAAGGAAATTAAAACACAGTAAACATAATAAGAATATTTATAAAGGGGAAGGTGAAGAATGAGTGTGATACAACCGTGGAAAGCAATAATGCAGAGAAGTGTAAGTATGAAATCTGGGACAAATAGAACTGAACAGTGGGCAGTGTCGGACTGATGAAGTAAGTTACAGGTGAACTATTATATGGGCATGACATGACAAAAGACAGTGATGTGTAATTTCACCAGACATAGTTTTCTTGTTTTTAACGGGCAAGAGTATCGACTTCACTTGCACCATGTTTTACCCCGTATGGCTCAGCCTCTTTCCGCAGGGTGTCCTGCTGAAAGCATCAGACAAAGCACAAATTCTATAGCTCCAGCGACATCCCCCCTGGAGTCTCCCCGAAATTGCACTTGCAAACCGAACGACTTGGTCCAGAATCGAACCCACAGCCTTCGGAAGTGTAAGGCAGGCGGAGTAACTACGTCGCCACGGAAACTCCCAAATTGAAAACCATAAATGGGGAAAATGTAGAAGGCAAAACAATTTCATTGGGAGATTATCAAACTGTGAACAGAAAAAGAAGCTCTCTGACAAACTATTTTGCTAACATCTGATTGGTCGGTATCCTCAGATTAATTGTTTAATAATGAATGTTATAAAGAACATGATAATGCAGTTATTTGCTTAATAAGTAGATGGGTGAAGTTATGGTAGTAATACAAATAGTAAACATGGACATCTTCAATAAGGAGAGTAGTTGAGAAAATGTTAGTTTGTTGTGTTGTTGTTATATGCTGCAGGTTTCTAATACATGTAAAAATCAAACCATATTTAATAATGTATTGTTGAATTAGGCAGTTTTCCAAGCAGATTTTAAACAAATGATTTCTAACTGGTAACAGCGGGATATGGCCAGGCGGTCCACATCAGTCCCTGTTGAACAGCAGCCAAAGAAAAGCACTTTTGTGCCTCGATCAAGGTACTGGTTACTATGGATACATAAATAGTTTTAAGGAATATTTATTTCATTATGTTAATGTATTTTATTTGGTTGGTGTCTTATTTTTCTGATAATTGTGCTAATTTCATGCCTTATGTATCTGATTATTGCCATTTTGAATGAGCACAGTATGTTTGCCAAGTTTTAGTTAAGCAGTTGATGTAAGCTTATTAGTTGAAATTGTATAAGTAAGAAATGTTGGTGTGCTATATTGACTAGTTACAGTAAAAATATAGAACATTACAATTGTAACCATGATTCTTTAGTGAGTTAAATTAGTAGATAAAATGTTTATTCAACATTTGTATAATGATGCAATTTGTAGTGAAGATTAATCAAATACAAGTACCCTCCCAGTGCTATGTAGATAAATGACATGTTTTTATGCAATCACCTGTATAGATTGAAATAAATATTCATGGCATTGGATGCTCAATTGACGCAAACTAGGAATGCTGCACTGACCTGGGGAGATTGATAGCTTATATCTGGCTTCAGATCTCAGGAATAAGCATGACATAATAGTTGAAAGAAGAGGATGAAGAAGAAGGATTGTTTTATTGCCAATGAACATGCTTTTCTGTGACTATTATAGCTTTGACAGAAATTGTCATCTAACAATGACATCACTGCACCTGTGACATGTCCATGTTCTTCATCTGCCTCAGAAGATGTAGAGTATGGCTGTGTATAGTTCTCGTGGCCAGTTGGTTATGCTTGCTTTTACTTTGTCTCTTATCATGATCCTTCTTTTTAATGTTAATTGGAATGTAAATTGATTAGAGAAATTAGACGTAGACAGTCAAAATTTTTTGGGCATGTTATGAGAAGAAATGGATTGGAGAATTTGGTGACAACTGGTAAGATCGAGGGGAACAGACCAAGGGGAAGACCTAGAAGCAAGTACCTGGATGGCTTGGCCTTGTGGCATGGTCGAGACAGAAACACGGAGCTGATCCACGACTCTGGTGATCGAGTGAGATGGCAGAACATGACCGCCCACGCTTACCGGCATGGCACATGATGGATGGATGGATGGAATGCTGATTCCATGTTTAATTCTATCAGTTTCATTTAATCATTGATTTGTCCAACAAGTGATCCTTTATAGACCTTTCCTAGTCTCTCTTGCTCAATCTCAGTGTTCTCCTTGGATGTTCCATTGAAGGCCGACCTTTTGGCCCTTTCATTTCCACATACATGGCCTGTTTAGTAGAGTCGCTTCAGCTCCTGTAGGTGTCATGTCTGTATGTCAGCCATTAATGCCAGAAATATACAGATGGAACGTTCCGGAGCATTGAGCAAGAGTTAATTATGATGATTGCCTTATTTAATGGGGCTCCCGGAGGTCAGTATGGCTGAATGGATAAGAATGCTCATTCGCAAACATCTGATGTACTGATGCCGAGGTAGTGGTTTCAACCCCTTTACTGGTCAGTTGGGCTAAAATGTTGATGTCTTGTCCTTGACTTGGTGACGTAAATTATAAGAATCCCTGAAGCCGGAGTAGGTTTGCCTGATAGTAAGGGTAATAGGGAAAACTAATCCAGATACAAACATCAGTCCAATACACTAGAAATAGTAATAGTAACACTTGTGTGGGCTACGGGAGAGTTCAAAGTGAATGAGGACAAAATACAACATAGGGCTTCAGAAAGCCATCCTACAGCCACTTCCACTCTCATGCTGGATGTCATGTGAGTATGCTCCACTTCCACTCTCATGCTGGATGTCATGTGAGTATGCTCCACTTCCACTGTCATGCTGGATGTCATGGGAGTATGCTCCACTTCCACTCTCATGCTGGATGTCATGTGAGTATGCTCCACTTCCACTCTCATGCTGGATGTCATGTGAGTATGCTCCACTTCCACTCTCATGCTGGATGTCATGTGTGTATGCTCCACTTCCACTCTTATGCTGGATGTCATGTGAGTATGTTCCACTTCCACTGTCATGCTGGATGTCATGTGAGTATGCTCCACTTCCACTCTCATGCTGGATGTCATGTGTGTATGCTCCACTTCCACTCTCATGCTGGATGTAATGTGTGTATGCTCCACTTCCACTCTCATGCTGAATGTCATGTGTAGTATGCTACACTTCCACTCTCATGCTGGATGTCATGTGAGTATGCTCCACTTCCACTCTCATGGTGGATGTCATGTGAGTATGCTCCACTTCCACTCTCATTCTGGATGTCATGTGTGTCTGCTACACTTCCACTCTCATGCTGGATGTAATGTGAGTATGCTCCACTTCCACTCTCATGGTGGATGTCATGTGAGTATGCTCCACTTCCACTCTCATGCTGGATGTCATGTGTGTATGCTCCACTTCCACTCTCATGCTGGATGTAATGTGTGTATGCTCCACTTCCACTCTCATGCTGGATGTCATGTGTGTATGCTACACTTCCACTCTCATGCTGGATGTCATGTGAGTATGCTCCACTTCCACTCTCATGCTGGATGTCATGTGAGTATGCTCCACTTCCACTCTCATGCTGGATGTCATGTGAGTATGCTCCACATTCCACTCTCATGCTGGATGTCATGTGAGTATACTCCACTTCCACTCTCATGCTGGATGTCATGTGAGTATGCTCCACTTCCACTCTCATGCTGGATGTCATGTGTGTATGCTCCACTTCCACTCTTATGCTGGATGTCATGTGAGTATGCTCCACTTCCACTGTCATGCTGGATGTCATGTGAGTATGCTCCACTTCCACTCTCATGCTGGATGTCATGTGAGTATGCTCCACTTCCACTCTCATGCTGGATGTCATGTGAGTATGCTCCACTTCCACTCTCATGCTGGATGTCATGTGTAGTATGCTCCACTTCCACTCTCATGCTGGATGTCATGTGAGTATGCTCCACTTCCACTCTCATGCTGGATGTCATGTGTAGTATGCTACACTTCCACTCTCATGCTGGATGTCATGTGAGTATGCTCCACTTCCACTCTCATGCTGGATGTCATGTGAGTATGCTCCACATTCCACTCTCATGCTGGATGTCATGTGAGTATACTCCACTTCCACTCTCATGCTGGATGTCATGTGAGTATGCTCCACTTCCACTCTCATGCTGGATGTCATGTGAGTATGCTCCACTTCCACTCTCATGCTGGATGTCATGTGAGTATGCTCCACTTCCACTGTCATGCTGGATGTCTGTAACAAAACGCCAGTGGCCCATGTCCTCATGCCTTCAAGAGAACCCTCAGTTCTCTTATCCGCTCAATTCCCCTGGAAGATAGTTCTCTTGGTTACTTTTACAACCCGATCTTCTAAATAGAACTATTAGAAGTGTGACTTTTTCTTCGGGAAAACCCGATAGGGTGCCCTGCACCAAATACGCACTAGTGTAATTTCTTGGGCCATCAATGTCCGTTTAAACACCTACCGTTTGTCACCTGCACCATGTATTGAAAATTTAAAGATTTTTACAGATTAGGTGCATCATGCTGGTGTAAGGAAAGGTAAGCGTGGGTTTTAATTAGTCCTGCCAGACCTTGGCCTATAAATCTCTGTTGTCTCGACTTGTGAGACGAATTGGCGAAAAGCCAATCATGCCATATCGGGAGTGGGTTGACAGTTGGCCAATCCAGCTAAGCATCTTATTCTTGGTATAGCCTTGGAACCAATCTGAGCAATATATTTCCCCAGATGATGTCGCTTGTTCTTGGCAGCAGATGGGCGGGTGCTATCTTTCTTCCTACGGCCTGAACTCTGCATAGTGTCATATTTCATTTGAATATAAACATTATATAGCTACGGTATGCCGGAAGGAGGGGAGGGCTCCGTGGGGACGGGTTCCAACCATCTATGTTATGTCTTCTAGCGGCCGGAAGGGGTAGTATCTTCTTTCCTATTCTTGCTAGGGATAGGGAACTACACTTCGTTCCATACAAACCCACTACTATAAGCGGGGAATACCGACCCGTATAAGCCAAAAGAGGCTATTCAGTAGGGCACGGAAGATGGGTCCAGAGAACACTGGGTATGGTCTACACGTTCCCCTTCACATATTAAAGGAGAGGGGGGGGGGGAACACACATAATTACCCACACAACACCACAAGAGCTTTGTCGTGAGAAAGGCTGGGTTTGCAAGTGAGAGGGAAGCCGGGAAACGAATGTGCCCAGTAATAATAAAGGCATGACATGAGAGAAGGGAGTGAATCTTGTATGAAGAGAATATGTAATGGGCCTGGGGTCAAACGACACGACCTATACAAGTTGGAGGCCTAGTCTAGGAAAGACGGCGCCAATCCAGGACCTCTTAACAGGTCAGGCCAATTCACTCAGGTCTCCTGTATTGATCTATTATATATATATTTTGTTTATGTCAACTGATATGCTGAGACCATTAGGAGTCTCCATGTCGGCTGTACCTGAAGTTTAAGCAAGAGGCTCTCACCAATGTTTGTCTTCTCCAGGGTCCTTCCTTTGGGAAGTGAAAAGAGCTGAAAGTATCAACAGGGCCTCTACGCATAGAGCTATATTCACCTGATGAAGCCAGGTCAACTTATTGGCCATACCAGGCATAATGTTACCTTCTCTGAGGGAGAGGCAAAACTAATATTGAACGAATGACAATCCTCAGTGATAACGCAACTCAAGTCATCTCGTCGACATAGGGTCGAGTGCTTTATGTTCCTGGCTGGACCTACGCCTAATTCTCAGTAATACCCATCTGTGTCCGGGACAGTGAAAGGAACCTACCCATTACCCATTCACGAACTGTTCCCATTGTATTAATTCCTACACAACATCGAGACAAGTGATAACATGGGGCTTCCAAGAACCCTATATTGACCATATAGAGTGGTCCACTCAAACCTGGAAGCCTGGTTCTACAGAGGCCTGTTGTTCGCACAACCTATCTGGAAGGAGGGAACTGAAGACATACTCGGTGAGGTGGATGTGGACGGACGGGACATTGTCGTAATATTTGGTCTATGATGATCATAGTTGTGATGCTCTGTGTCTGGACTAGATTTACCTCCTCAGTTTGTTTGTAGATGCTTATCTGTTTTTAACTGCCTTGATGTTTTCCTGTGCTTTCCTTTATTAGGTTATTAAATTGAATTTATCGTTTACTCTGACGATCGCAATGTTACATGTTGTCAGCCAGAAAGACACTTCAGTGAGTAGACCCCGAGGTCAAATGAGAGAGTGACAGTGAGTCTGGGGAACGGAGGAGGGTTGGCAGGCAAAGACCTATCCCAGCCAGGGTTAAAGAATAATATTGAAGCATTGTGTCAGGGGTATTTGGGACCCACCACGTAACTTGTTACAATCTCTGGGGGCCAAGCCGGGATATTTGAAATCCTGGTGGAGTTCTGGTTGATATAGTGATAGGGGACAGCTATTTTTGTCTGCTATCAATAAGTTCTGCCTACCGTGCCTGGCTATTGTCTGTACTCTTCCTGACACAGACTGACTGACATAAGACGTGCTGTGGTCGTTTAATATATCCATTTGTTTACTTGAGATAGAAATTTAATATATAATTGTATACTTACTTACCCTTTGAGTTTAAGATGGCATAAGCTAAATTTAATGTTGCTGACGTACATGCCACAGGGCGAGAGATGGGCTATGAGGGGGCGGAGTTACAGAAATATGTTCAAGAAGTTGAAAGAGACTTCAGACAAGCTGAGCGCGAAGCTAAGAAACTCGAGGCAGAGCGCGAAGCTAAGAAAATCGAGGCAGAGTGCGAAGCTAAGAAAATCAAGGCAGAGCGCGAAGCTAAGAAGCTGGAAGCAGAGCAGGCAACCAGAGACCATGAGTTCCGTATGAGGGAGTTAGAGCTGAAAGCTCAAACGGCCAAGGAAAGCGAGGGTGCAGTGGGAGGCGCAGTTCTCCCTGGCTCAACAACTTCTAGTGGCGGTCCATACCAGGCAATGAAGTTCCCATTGCTCCCGTTCGATGAACACAAAGAGAAGATCGACCAATATCTTCAAAGATTTCAGTCGATGGCTCTGGCTATGGGATTGGAACGGGAGAAATAGAACTTGAAACTCTCACAGGGCCTGAGCGGGACAGCTTAGGAGGTATACTCAAGGTTGCCACCTGGTATGGAGAATGACTATGAGGCCCTGGAAAAAGCATTATTGAAAAGGTTCCAGATGACAGCCCATACATACCGGCAGCAGTTCAGAAAGTCGAAGAGAGAGAGAGAGAGAGAGAGAGAGAGAGAGAGAGAGAGAGAGAGAGAGAGAGAGAGAGAGGAGATGTTCGCAGCCTACAGCGTTAGACTTAAGTCTTACCTATTGAAGTGGATGTTATTAGCTGGATTTGCTAACGACTATGAAAGTTTAGAAGAATTAGTGGTCGTGGAGCAAATGAAGAGGATGATTCCTAAGCGATTGCAAACCTTCTTGCTGGAAAATGGGGCAGAGAGGTTAGACTTAGTCAACACATTAGCGGAAAGGTATGTGCTAGCTCATGGGGATAATTGGGAACTGTCACAACCCAATCCCCGATCGCCAGACACATGGTCTGGAAAGAAGGAGAAGCCTAAACCAGCCCACACCAAGAAGGAGGATCCTTTCGATAATATGTTACCAGCACTATCCAGGCAGCCGTTCTGCTCGATCCTATCTTCCACATGATCTTGGGTTTTCGCTACGTCTTTTTAGGGATTCCAACAGAACCTATGTACGTAGGGGCAATGCAAACCAGATCTCAATCGGGAGATGAGCAGACGCCGGCCTTGATCGTGAATCCCTTGCCTGGGGAATTACTAGCTGCTCAAAGCCAGGATGCTACCTTGCAACCTTGCTTCAATCAGTTGCCAAAAAGTGCTGACCCACCAAGACAGGGTCAGTATTATATGAAGAATCGGTTACTGTACCCGACAGCCGGAGTGGAGGAACGCCAGCATGGACAGCTGGTAGTTCCTCAGGCCTATCGGGAACAGCTTCTTCATATGGGACACACCATTTCATTCAGTGGACATATGGATGTCGGGGCAACACTTCATCGCATTTCCTGCCATTACTACTGGCCAGTGATGACTGGAGACGTGCGTCGATACGTCAAGTCGTGCTCAGAGTGCCAGAGTGCGGCACCAAGACACTGGACGGCTCCGGTAATCTTGGGCGACATGCCCATTATGAACTCTCCTTTCGAGAGAGTTGCCATCGATCTTGTTGGTCCTCTTCCTCAGACTAGGAAGAGGAATATGTACATTCTTACGATGGTGGATTGCTGTTCCATGTGGGGTGAGGCGATACCATTGGCCACAATCGACTCTAAGCGAGTGGCTGGTGCACTGATAGAGACCTTTACTCGGTTGGGATTTCCAAACCAGATCCTAACGGACAATGGGTCTCAGTTTTGTGGAAAGCTGATGGAGGAAGTCTTCCGTATCTTCCAGACCAACCACATTCACACTAGCCCGTACCACCCTCAGTCTAATGGGCAAGTAGAGAGGTGTAATGGTACCTTGATGACCATGCTTCGAAAGTTGGCTCAAGAGACACCAGACAGATGGGATGAGTATATCCCAGCCGCCTTGTTCGCCTATCGGGAGGTTCCCTATGGGTCGACCGGGTTGCCATCAGCCACTCTACTATTCGGGAGGCCAATCAAGGGTCCCTTAGAAGCCCTATTGAGGTGTTGGACAGAGGAGGAAACTTCCGAAGAAGTAGTATCCTCCTATAAATACGTCGAAGAGTTAAAGAAGAAACTCCAGACGGGTTGGGATTTATCAGCTCAGAATCTGAGAGCGGCCAGAAAGAGACACGCGGCCTACTACAATAGAAGGACGAAAGATAGGTCTCTTAAAGTGGGGGATCGGGTTCTGTTGTTACTTCCAGTAGGTTCCAATAAACTCGAGATTGGTTGGCAGGGGCCTTTCCCGGTGGAAAGGGTTGTGCCTCACACCAACTATGCCATCCGGATCAGGGGGAAATCTAAAATCTTCCACATTAACCTCATCAAAAAGTATGAAGAACGATCCGATGGTACTTCTCTCCCACTCATGACTATGGCGGTCGCGATGGAAACTGAATCGGACAAAGACGCGGATAGGGAGTACCCTTTTCACCCTGGGGAAACCTATAGGGATGTACATATAAGTCCTGATCTGTCGGCTGAAGAAGCAGACCTTGTCATCCGTTTGTTGGAGTCCCATCAGCAGATTCTTACTGATCAGCCAGGGCGGACAGGGTTGGTCGAGTTTGATATGACTCTGTCTACCCAAGACCCCGTCCGCCAAAAAATATATCCAGTGCCCTTTTCGAAAGAGAAGGCCCTGGAAGCCGAAATAAAGAAGCTTCTGGATGATGACATCATCACTCCTTCGACTTCTCCTTACAGTGCGGGGGTTGTCTTGTTGAGGAAGCCCAGCGGGGAGCACCGCTTATGTATTGATTACACGCATTTAAACAGTTGTACTAAATTCCAAGTTGAACCGTTGCCTAACACAAATCAACTGTTTGCCAGACTAAATAAGGCAAAGTACTTTTCGAAAATCGATCTAAGCCGGGGATATTATCAGATCTCTGTGAAGCCCGAGGTTCGGCCCTTGCTCGCATTCAGTACTCCGAGCGGGCATTACGAATTCAAGGTGATGCCATTTGAGCTAAGCAATGCGCCCAGTGTGTTCACCCGCATGATGAGAAAGTTATTGAGCCTTTAAAGGATCCCTCTGGCGTCTCGTTTATGGATGATATTCTCATCGCTTCTGACAATCTGAAGGATCACATGAAGTCCTTGGGACAGATCTTCACAAGGTTAAAAGAGGAAGGGTTAACCGCCCGTCCAGCCAAATGCATGATTGGCTATCAATCCTTGGAATTTCTGGGACATACTATTATCCCAGGGGGACTGGTACCGGAAGAGAAGAATGTTGAGAAGGTCAGACTCGCACCCCGTCCTAAATCCAAAAAGGATGTTAGGTCTTTCTTGTCTCTGTGTGGGTTTTACCAGAAATTTATTCCGAAGTTCAACGAAATTGGGGCACCGTTAACCAAAACCCCGAAGAAAGGATCGCCAGATCCTATAGTCTGGACCCCGAGCTGTGAAGAAGCTTATAGGAAGCTGAAACAAGCTTTGGTGGATAGGCCAGTCCTGAAACTCCCAAATTTGAAGAAAACGTTTGTTCTACGAACCGACGCGAGTAACATAGGGATTGGAGCAACTTTGTTGCAGGAAGGGCGAGATGATCCTACGGTACTATGTCCGGTGGCGTATGCAAGTAGAAAACTGTTACCCGCGGAACGGAATTACTCCACCTTCGAACGGGAATGTCTGGCTCTCGTGTGGGTGGTACAGAAATTTCAACCTTATCTGTATGGAGTACCGTTCAAAGTGCAATCCGACCATCAAAGTCTGATGTTTTTGGCAACTTCTAAGAAACTGAACGCGAGGTTAATGAGATGGTCATTGCTCCTACAACCGTATCAGTTCACGGTCGAATACATCCCCGGAAGGGAGAATGTGGGAGCGGATTTTCTGTCACGGCATCCTATGGTCGAACGTGAGGGTGGGGAAATTCTAAAAGAACCTCTGGCAGTCGAAAGTTCGTAGGGTTCGACTTTCTTAAGACGGGCCTATGTAACAAAACGCCCTCTCCCGAGAGGGGTAAAAAGTGGAAATTAGTAGTTTGCCGATGGCTCGCAGACTACAGAAGTGAACCCCACCTCCGCATGGTGTAGACCGAGAAACCATGACCGCGAGGTCATGGGCTAATGGGGCTATGGTTCGCCATGGGGGGTGGACTCCCTATGGTCAAATTTTTGTCTTACACCCGCGAGTGGCCTAGCAACCCGGCAGGGGACCTTCATACTGCTCGTATAAAAACTAAGAAGTATAAACGGTCTGACCCACATGGATTTAGACCCGGCAATGTTAATGCCTTGCTAGAAGGTTACAAACTAACAGTATACCACAACAAGCAATGACGTGCAGACCAAATGGAAACAGAGGAAGAGGCCTACCACGTAAACGATGGACGGAAGGATTAACAGAGTCCATGGGAATATCGATACATGAGGCCTATAAGCGGACAGTCTCCCGATGTTTATACTTCACCTCGACACCTCAAGGTACAAGAGGAACATGACGAGATGAGATGAGATTTCTGGTAAGGAAATGTGACAAGGAAGGGAAATGGCCACATCACCGTGTAGAATATGTGAAGGACTAACACTTCACACCCCAACACCAATAGCTGCTATGGGGCTACGTTTACCCTTTAAGATAGTTTTTACCTGTCAGTTATAATAATAGTGACGCTATATGCTCTGCAATAGTCCTTTTAATTTCCTCACACATAGCATGCTATTTAAATTTTAATGATGCTCAGAATAGTGTGAGAGACGGGTGATTTAATGTGACCTTGCCAGTGACAGAAGGTACCTATCTTTTATAATTCTATATGGTTATGTTATAATTGTTTTTTGATTTCCTTACAGGCAAACGTTTTATTTTAATGATGTGCAGAATAGTGGTGAGAGTAGGGCTGCCAGATACGTGGGCACCAAAAGGAGAACACAAGACAAAAAATAGGACATGGGAGGACATATTGAATGTTTCATTTGAATCGTTCCAGATTGTTGGATGTATATGATTGATGGCTCAATCCCAAAGAAAGAAAGGATGCTAAATTCCTTTTTCCCAATGTGATCCTGCCCGTTTAATTATGTTAACCTTTAATGGCTCAGTTGCTTGAGTCCATAAATATAGTTTCAGAGAACCAAGGAATACCTCTAGGAAAACAATTACAAGTATTTTCCCTTTGTACCAAAAATCCCCTTTTGGTGGTTCCTTGCATCTCCTCTCTCAGTTAACCTAATTTTATCTAGGGTAGTTTTGATTAAACTAATTGACTATGACAAGTAAAAAAATATTACACTCATGACTTCTTTTCCCCCCATCATTTATTAACTATATACTGAGTACTGAATAGTATTATTTTGGGAAAACATAAATTCAGTTACATCAAGTACATGCATAAAAAATCAGAAATCATTTAAACAAAGTCTTTACACATGTTTCCAGCAGTGACTCCCTTCCTCACATAGATTTGAGACTATAGGTAATTTTGCAATTAAATTTCCTACTGATTTTCTTTAGTAGTAAGTCTGAAATAGAAAATTTGGTCTGCCCTCCCTTGTCTTGACTTGTAGGCTATGAGCTCCTGCTCCATGCAGTTACTGGATTTGTGTTCCCTTTCAGTGTGTTGTTACTTCCAGGCTAGTAGAATACTATAAGTTGGCTCTTGGTTTTCTTTCCAACTTTGGCAGGTAAATTATGTTTATTTAAACGTTACCTCTCATATAAGACAAATGCAACTTTTGCAGGTGGATAAGTTTCTGCACTACTCTATCAAGGGCATCACTCAACAAGGTGCTCACTCAACAATGTGTTACATTCACAAATGCTGCATTCAACAGGGTGTTGCATTCAAACTAGTTAGGTCTGGATCTAGTGGTACGAAACCACTACCTGAAATTCAGCAATCAACATACATCTAATCATACCATCAATATGACAGAAATGCAATGCTGTAAGTAACCAACAAGTTAAATCAATAAAATGAATTTTGTTCTAAGAGAAAATAAACATAGGAGAAGGGTAGTCTTGGTGTTCTCAAGTAGTTATCACCAACATAATTGTTTGCTCTCCATCCAATCTTCTACTATCAGGCGTTCAAGGTTTAACTAGCAGATGTGCAGTTTCATCTGCACCTATGCCTGTCCTCCAGGGTATACAGGTTAAGTAATACCTTGATTGATTTGGAATAAACAATAATGTTGACCATTCTCTTCTGTACCTAGTTTTGTCCTCTACATCTTCTCCCATTAAAAGAAAAAGGTCTCATACATTAAGGGTTTTAAAAATCATTCCCCATTGTAATGAGTGTTTGTTTATAACCAGTTACGTACATCATGGTATCCATTTTGGTATAGTATTCATGTGAATTCTTTTCTACTCAAAAGTTTCAAGGCGAGTATATTCCCTCCGCTTCACCGTGTCTATACTAAGATTATACTTCACTTATCATCATCATTATCATACTCATTATAAGCATTATCATCATCATCGTCATCATCATCATCATCATCATCATGATCATCATCATCATGATCATCATCATCATGATGATGATCATCATCATCATCATCATCATCATTATATCATTATCATCATCAGCATTATCATCATTATCATTACATCATCATCATTATCATTACATCATCAACATCATTATATCATCATCATCATCACCATGATACTAGCCCATAAGTTGAAACATGAGTGATCAATAATAAAAATGGGGTTTTGTTACGCTACAAACCCAGATGCTTGTAGTATGCGTAATGTAATAATATGGATTGTGGCGTGCTTAGGGCACGAAACCAGATGAAGGTCCCATAAGTGGTATATGATACAAAGTGTCATAATGCGTCACAATGCACTGAATGATTAATTAGTGTTTTGGGTTATGCCGAACATATTCTCTACTGATAGACAGGACATTACACATCAAAGTTGCCTTCTATCATGAGATTGATTGTTAGCGTATACCCTTCTCAGCATGTTTCTTCATTCACTCATTCTCAGACATAATATTCATATGTATGGATGATCATTTCACACAGTCATCAGACACATTCATATCTGTATGGATGACAATCAAGCATATGTATGTGCTTTACACAGAATACATTCACAGATTCAACCACAATGACATTACAATGAAATCTCATCATTCTACCATCCTTCATCAGAATTATAATATTTTCCTGGATGATATTTAGTCATTCATACTGATGTGTTTTTTTCCAAGTGATACATTCACATCTGTTTAACAATAATGAAATCACACATGAATCCTCACAGGCATGCTCTCAGCAATGACATAGATTTATGTGCTCATTAGACATAATTATGAGATTCTCAAATGATACTTCCTCATGTTTAACAATAATGAAAATACACATGGATCCTCACATGCTCTCATAGACTTATGTGATATACTCAATCTACATTCAGGCATTATGAATCCTAACAATTTTAGCATGCCGGTTGACTAAGTATTATCGTGTGGCACAAATATTAATTCCACATGTTTACAACATTGAAAATACATTTGACTCACCACATGGGTGCTTTCATCCAACATATACAATTATGATCACTACAGGAATCTATTTGGTTCTCACGTGTTCATAAAGTACCAGAAAACTACTTGTTTGTTTATGTGCTCATGTCAAAACTCTACTTGACGAATGTGCTCATGTAATTAAAAATGCTTACACATTACACTAATTTCTCTTACCAGTGTTGGCACATGTAAACTAGTTTTCTTAATCTTAAGTTACTCACCACTCCTACATCACTACTAATTGAGTTGAACTTTTTAATTTTTTTGCATATCCTTTACAGGACATCGCTGTCAACACCAGCATCTTTCAGGTGTATGTTGATTTCTTGGCAAGATTACGCTAAGAGTTGAACTACTTAAGAATAAAATGTACAACTTCAGTCTAATGCTTAACATTAAATAAGTTGTTTACTAGAAGAAAGGGGAAACTCACTAGGTTGTCCCAAAGTACAGTTTACTCATATACTATGAGTTTCTACTAAATTAATTCCTTAAGAACTAACCACATGGTTTTACAACATTGATTTACCAACTCTTCTCCTGGGGAAAAGACTCACAGACTAAACTTAACTAATATAAAATATAGTATTGTTTACCTCATTCTTCTGAATGGCTCCAATCACCACGTCAACAACAAGATGTAAGGACTCGATTTGGCTTGTTTCCAAATCTACTGGCTGCTGGGTTTTTTGGTCCTACCATTCTCACTAGACTTAACTTTCTAACGTGTTTGTAGCGAGTAGAGCTACCAATTTCCGCAGACACAGTCACCTTTCTTGTAGTTACAGCGAGTTTGTGGCAAGTGAGACTCTGAGACCGGTTGTTGCTGTTTTTATTTCAGCTTTTCCGCTCCCAGTTTTTGGTTGGATGTCGCTGATGCTTTCTATTGTCTTAAATTTCGGATTTTCCGCTGCGGAACAAACTGTCCTTGTTGCGGTGACAATATCCACTGTTGTACGGAGAAACATCCACAGCGCTGTTACGGGTTGTGCAACTATTGTGAAACATTATATCACACAGATTAAACCCAGAATCAGTACAATGTTATTAAAATAGCTACCAATAAGTGGATCTTACTCTTAATGAATCGACCAAGAAACAATCATGTAAATATATATATATATATATATATATATATATATATATATATATATATATATATATATATATATATATATATATATATATATATATATATATATATATATAAATTCAACGGAGTGTCACAGGGCGACGCTTGTCAGGGCGACGTATATCATATGTAGACAGGCTTGACTGGTAATCGGAGCTCTGTGGGTAATACGATATCCCCGATCAGCTTGCGCTCTGGGTAACGGCTCTAGGATATGATCCAGGAGAATCGCCTGATATCACGTCAAATCCAGCAGGTCGGCTCCTCACCCCAACACATCACATGAAGGCAACAAAGACAATCATCAACCCAAACATCCTGAGGCGAGATGAATAGTGACGTGTATTGATCATCAGCGAGACATCAGGTTACAGCAATGAGCAATCACCCATCTCCAGTCTTCAGACTCTCAACGCGGTCTCATGCTCCCGTACCGTGCTCACAAATCACTCATACCTGGTGTTGGTGTTGCATGAGTCTGTCCCTTAACACTTCAACTTGCGATCATGGCGTCAGAGCTAACGGCCTCTGGCCGTCAAAGCAAACGATGTGGCGGCCCGTTGATCCGACCTCAGCGCAGAGTTCTTCCCTCAAGAACGTCGAAGATCCTTACCGACAATTCGGCAGTTATCACCGGCGGCAGCAGGCCATGACTGAGCGTAAGTTGGGCGTATAGATGTAGCCTAAATCTATGTGTGAAGGAGTAACGGTTGGCTGTTGCAAGTGTGGAGCTCTGGTGTGAACGCCTAGCCTATCCTACATGAACTCTGGTCGTAAAGTGTTTAAGAATACAGTTGCGTTGTTATCCAACGCAACTCTATGACGTAGCATTTGTTTATCAATAGTGCTACCTTGTGCTTATCTCTACCACTATTCTATTTATACTGTCTGATGCGCTTGCTCATCAGTTTCTCTCTATCAGTCTGTCATATGACATATGACACGGAGGACTTCTTCAAAATGCTAACAACCATTATTTAAACAGCCAATTGTACAATTATTACCTTATAATCTTTATTAACTACACAACATATTTCTCAGAGGAGCCAAATTTTCGTAGAAGATCCTCGTTAGCAATCACTTATGCATTAAACTGTTCACATGTAAGATTTTTCAAATTGTACTTTGTGAGAATGATGCCCTTTACAGAGTCGAGTAAGAGTCTGTTCCTTTGGTGTCCCACATTTGGTATAAATAGGAAAATTAAATAAATATGATTAAGCAATGGGTTTTAATAAAGAAGTAAACGTAAATATCAAAAAGAGTAATGAGCCAGATACAGATAACAGTTAGAATTACTATAATCGACTAGTTCGCAGAAATACATAGACTTTGTACATTTTAACAATGTAAACATACGGTAAAGTTAGCGGAGTAGGTATCCCCTATCTTAGGAGATGTAAGACGCCTCCTTTCCTCCGTTAGTCTACGGGACACCCTTGGGCAAGGTGGAGTACCCGTTTAGCCCCCCCCCCCCCAATCAGTGTTACGTGAGGCCATGGAAGCAGGTGGTTGATGGAGTGTGAGAGCAGCCGACAGATTGTTGTTGGTTATGTCTTGCACTCTGCGGCTATAGGCAGATGATCTTATCAGTAGAGACAATGGCTATGGCCAACGACTAGTACAGTCACTGCCCAGAAGGAAAGCAATGGCAAACTACCTTCTGCAAAACTTGCCAAGAAACCATAACAACTATGTGCCAAAAGATTGGAAGAGAGCTATCTTCATTCCAATACCAAAAAAGGGCAACCTGAAATTATGCACCAATAAAGGACATGATACTGAATGAATGATCTCTTGTTCCTCTTCCTTGTCTAAATCCAGCTATAACCACGTTAATCTCTTCTTCCATTTTCTTACAAAGTCTTCCCATTATGACTTTTAGTAGAATTTTACTTGCATGACTGCTCAGGGCAACAGTTCTATAGTTGGTGCATAATTTCAGGTTGCCCTTTTTTGGTATTGGAATGAAGATATTTCTCTTTCAATCTTTTGGCCATATACCATATTTCCAAATCTTTTTACATAATGCATGATATATGTGTATGCTTTCTTCTCCTCCCGCTTTAATTAGTTCAGCTGGTATCTCATCACATCCAGGTGATTTACCATTCTTCAGGTTCTTTATACCCCAAGCAATTTCATCTAATGAGGGTTCAGGTTCTGTCTCTGCTGTCATTGGCTCATGTATCTCATTCATATCCTCACTGTCACTCATATCATACATTCCACTGCAGTACTCCTGCCATCTTTCTAGAATTTGCCTAGATTCTGTTAAGGTATTTTCCATCTTGTCACAGGTAACATTCAATTGAGGTTGAACATTTCTTGTCAATTACTACATCTCTTTGAACATTTTATAATCTCTTCCAGTCTTATGATATTGCTCTATTCTGGTACAGCAATCTTGTATGTATTGATTTTTGTCCTTTCTTGTGTTCTTTCTTATTTCTCGAGTTAAAGATTTATACTTCATCCTGCAGTTATCGGATTCATCTCCTTTCTTTTTCAGCTCCCTTCGTTGTTTTATTAATTCTAACGTGTCTGATGTAATCCATGGCTTAAGTTGCTTTTTCTTGGTCGGAATTAAATCTTTGGCTGCAGTTATCAAGATATCTCTAGCTTGTACTGCCAGTTCATCAGGTGTCATTTCTTCTTGTACAGACATCAAGACCCCAAAGCGATTCCTAACTTCTATGTTGTATGCATCCGGTATTTTTGTGAGATCAAAACGAAGTGGCCTTGGTCCTCGGGTAAGCTTTTTGAGTTTTAATTTCAGATCAGCTTCTAATAATTGATGATCTGTATCACAGTCTGCACTTCGTAGGGTTTTTGCAGATGTCATGCTTGATCTCCATCTTCTTTGTATTAAAATATAATCTATCTGATTTTTGGTAATACTGTCCAGAGACTTCCATGTGAAGAGTCTTCTTTGATGTTGTTTAAAATGCGCGTTGGCTATCGTGAACTCATTTTCTGTGCAAAATTCAATTAATTTGTCACCTGCATCATTTCTATTTCTCAATAAAAATTTTCCTAAAATGTGTCTCTCATTTTCAGCTCTTCCTGCACCTACTTTTGCATTAAAATCTCCCATTATTATTGCTATATCATTATGACCAATCTTATTTAATGTGTCTTGCAGTGTGTTGTAAAAATCTTCAATTTCGTCCTACTCTGCTGTTGAAGTAGGTGCATATATCTGTACAAGAGTTGTGTTTTTGGGGTGGCCTTTAAGTCTAATAGTGAGGATTCTATCACTAACTGGATTATATCCCATTAAAGCTTTTCCAGTTGTCTTATCTAAACAAAATGCCACTCCACTCTGGCCTCCGACATCTCTACCAGAATAAATGAAAATACTTCCATTTTCAGTTGTAAAATGTCCCTTGCCGCTCCAGCGATGTTCACTAATTCCTAAAATTTGAATGTTTAACCTCTCAATCTCATCACACACTACTTTAAGCTTTCCCTCATACAAACTTCTCACATTCCACGTTGCTATTCTCACTCTGTTTCTTAGTCTGACACAGGGGATTTCCTTGGTAACACAGTCAGGATTAACTCCGTCATCACGATTACTAGTACTGGTCTCTGTGTCACACTCTTCCCCAGTGTTATCTGATCTGCCTGGCCTGGGGGTCTCGCCACCAGATCTCTTTCTTATTATGTTTTCTTTCATGGTTGTTATGGTTTCTTGGCAAGTTTTGCAGAAGGTAGTTTGCCATTGCTTTCCTTCTGGGCAGTGACTGTACTAGTCGCTGCAGAGTGCAAGACCATAACCAACAACAATCTGTTGGCTGCTCTCACATTCCATCCACCACCTGCTTCCATGGCTTCACGTAACCCTGATCGGGGGGATAAACGGGTACTCCACCTTGCCCAAGGGTGTCCCGTAGACTAACTGAGGAAAGGAGGCGTCTTACATCTCCTTTGATAGGGGATACCCCTACCCCGCTAACCGGAACAAGAGAACACATTCTCAATATGCGTTTAATAATAGAGAAGTGCAGAGAATTTAATGTAAACCTATTCTCATGTTTTGTGGATTATTCACAGGAATTTGACTGTGTACAGCATCAGAAATTTTGGGAAATCATGAGGAATATGGGCTTTCCACCATATGTAATAAAACTCGTAAGAATGCTCTATCTAGAGCAGGGGTGGCCAACCCTTTCAGCAGGCGGGCCAAATTTCAGAAAGAATATTTCCTGCCGGGCCACGCACCTAATTTTTTGTTTGTTAATTAAAGTAAACAAGCAAGCGTGCTACAGCTTCGACCACATTGTCGCTTCCTACTCCGCGGGCCTCAACATGACTCTCAGCGGGTCGCATGCGGCCCGCGGGCCTCTTGTTGGCCACCCCTGATCTAGACCAACAAGCAGCGGTTAGAATAGATGGCGAGACGTCAGACTGGTTTGACATCAAGCAGGTAGTCAGTCAGGGATGTGTGCTGACCCCCTATTTGTTTAACCTGTACTCTGAAAATATAATGAGAAATGAAAGAGATGATATAAACAGGGAGCTATATGCTGCCCTAAATATCGGTGGTCATGACATATCCGAGATTCGGTATGCTGATGATACAGTATGGCTATCCACAACACAGACTGGTATAGAAAATCTAATAGCCTCAACTCAACTGAATAGTGAATATCACCACTTATATCTTAACAAAACAAAAACAAAGATAATGCATACAGATAAAACCACTATGGAGAAAGAAATGAGGAAAAATTGGAGGTGGTGGAAAATTTTGAATATCTTGGTTCATTGATTACCAATAACGGTGGCACAATGAAAGAAATTAAACGACGACTAAATTGCTTTTCAAAGACTAAAACAACTGAATAAATTATGGAATGGGACAGACAACTAAAAAAATTAGATTTTTAAGAGCATGCATCTTTCCCATTGCTATATACGCCTGTGAGACCTGGACACTTACTAAACAAGCTGAACAGCGCATACATGCCTTTGAATATAAATATTATAGACGAATTCTAAGAATATCTTGGGTAAAGAAAAGAACAAATGCATCCACACTTCAAGAGCTGAATATTGAAGAAGGTTGGCTATTAAGGACGATAAAATAAAGAAAATTGAAATATTTTGGTCACTTGAAACGTCATGAAAGTTTGGAAAGAACAATAATGGTGAGGTATATGCCTGGGGAGAGAGGAAGAGGAAGGACAAAGAGAAAGGGGGGGGGGGAATTTTAGGGTTTCCGGGGGGGGGGGGGGGAATGAAGACCATTTCAAGATCTCGTTAATACAAGAACTGATTACTTGATATTGTTTTTCCCTTCATACTTTACAGTTAAGTACGTCTCATCCTTCTAAAATTCATTTTATGAAGTCAGTAGACCCACAAATCATGTTTTATGTGGATGTCTAGACTTGTTTTAGTATGTGCTATTAAATTTACCTTACATTTTTACGTATTCTGTACAGGGGTGGGGGGATTTTTAGATAGGAAATATGAAAGGGGGGAATGACGTTCTGAAAATACGGTGAAAGGGGGGGGGGGGGGACGGACCAAATTTTTGATAGGAAGGGGGGGGGGGGGAATGACGTTCTGAAAATATAGTGAAGGGAGGAATGGGCAAAAAAAGGTTGAGAACCACTGATCTAGAGGTTTTCCGGAAGGTTGTTATGGGAGCGAGGTTCTGCAAAGGGCATGCTACTAAATGAATGAATAAATGAATGAAACATACGGTAGAGTGTAGTTGCATTGTGAGTTGTAACAACAATACATAAAAAATTATAACATAAAATATAAGAAAAGCCGGACATTTTAAAGGTTGCCTACCGGACGGAGAATACGATTAGGCTAAAAAGAAGGACATATACTCTTTTTGCCGGACGTCTGGCAACCCTAGGTGCGAGAGACCTTGATCTCACGTGACCTTGCCAGTGACTGAATTTACGGGAAGACCCGTTCTTTCATGACTTGCATATACCCGAGTGCAGGGAGTGTCTCTTTTACGTGACATACGTACAGTAATGTAATAACTAATGTAAATCACACATGTACACATGGTGAATATAAAACAAAACCATAACATTTTTGCCAAAAATGTGTTGGATATTTATTTTAAAAATAGGTTAAGTTAGTTGTTTATCCTTTATAAATTATACTTTATAGAACGTCCAGTTAACCCCATCATTTTTGGCTGTGATTTCTCGGCAAGTCTATGTTCAATAGTTTGCCATTGCTTTCTGAACAACCAGCACTCATTCCAGTGTATGAAAACCAACGCAATGCGGTCTTGTGAGCTAGTTAGTAAATTAATAATTTTAGACTGTATGTCTGCATTATTTTAATTCTGTATTTGTATTCTAAAAATAGCTCTGGACATTCCACGACACCGAAGATAGACATCATACGGAAGGCGACGAGACGCCATTTTCCATTTGTTGTTATGTGAATATGTCAGACAGATAGATGAATGATGGATATTCGTATTAATTAACGGTTAATTTAACTTCTTGAGGCAGAGAGAAATATATGTTTTTTTTTTTCACCAAGATTCTTATGCTACGTGTAGTGTATCAAGTTGTGCACAGTATCACGATTATGATTTTATTTTTATTAATAAACCTTTTTTAGTTTTGAAAACGGGAATCCATCGATCGTTAATTTATAAAGGCATCACATATAAAGGAATGAAATGAGTTCTCCGTGAGGGAGAACATTTGTTTTAAATAACAGGGGTGGGGCAGACATGCTTTGTCATCTTTATTGTTGCTGTAGACTGAAACCAACAGCTAACGCTAGACATGGAACATGGACTCTTCACAGAGCAGCATGGGTTATTATAATTGAATTAAAATTGTTAAGTCACAACAATTATGGATAAAAATTTGTTTGGAAACAAAATAATGCAACTTAATCAAGCATGGAATCATACACCCATTTAGGAAGCAACATAGACAGGTGGGGAGGTGGGTGGCGATATTACAATCAAAATATAACAAACAAGAAGTGCCGTCTTGGCACTAGGAAATGTGTGGTTTTCCTGCTGGTTTAGACCGTCTCTGTGATCTACAGCACCTCAAGAGCGAAGAGTAATCATAACTGAATGCTTCGCGGGCTCCTATAGCCCTGACTGTTAGTTAGTTACCGTAGTTAGTTAGGTTCCAACTTCATCGCGTCATCCCCATTTCCAAACGCGTCATCCCCATTTTTGCTCCGTTCCGGTGTCAGCGAATATCACACAAAATGCTCCCCACTGTCCAATGTGAAAAGTGGAACAGACAGGAGTCTCGGCAATCAGCCCGCACAGGTACACTGTGCACTAATGCCGCCGTCAGAATGTCAACACAAAATTCATCCATTCATTCATTCATTCATTCAGTAGCATGTCCTTTGCAGAACCTCGCTCCAATAACAACCCTCCGGAAAACCTCTCGATCACAAGCAAGATGCCCCGCGTCCGATACACCCATCTGGAGATCATCTGCCACATCCTGCACCCATCTTCTCTTTGGCCTTCCTCTTCCTCTCTTCCCAGGCATATACCCCTCCATTATTGTTCTCTCCAGACTTTCGTGACGTTTCAAGTGACCAAAATATTTCAATTTTCTTTGTTTTATCATCTTTAATAGCCAACCTTCTTCAATATTCAACTCTTGAAGTATGGATGCATTTGTTCTTTTCTTTACAAATGCATCCACAAATAGTAAATACCACCATTCATCGTTGATGGACTCGGCAGTCACCAGAAAGACCTCCTTGACCCGGGTTTTCTCACATGGCTTGGTCTATAGCCCTGACTGCACTGGGCTTAGGTACCAGTACAGAGAGGGGCAGGTGGTCGCTTCTACAATCCCCAAGGACACTCCATTTTGTGGATGCCGCCTCTTGTGATACAAGCGCCAGGTCGATGGCGGTGTCAGGGTCCCCCAGTCTCATTGCCTGCCTAGTTGGTGTCCCATCATTTAGACAGACAACATCCGTATCAAGCGAGGCCTCAGCAAGAGCAGTGCCCGGTATGTTCTCTCCCGACCTGTCCCACTCGCTAATTGAAGTAACCACATAACAGATACCTGGTAAATGAAGAACAAATAAGTTGGTATCAACCAGTGCTGGTCTGATGATCTCGCTTTTGGCAGCAAACAGTGTTTCCTAGGGTTTTTGTATTTTGTGTTGGTTACATGTGTCTTTATCTTGCTGCACAAGAACCTGCACACTTGTCTTTCTGTTCTTATCTGTCCTCTACTTTTGTTGTCTTGGGAAAGGCGCTTAGCCAACCGAACACGAGTTCTCTCTCTCTCTCTCTCTCTCTCTCTCTCTCTCTCTCTCTCTCTCTCTCTCTCTCTCTCTCTCTCTCTCTCTCTCTCTCTCTCTCTCTCTCTCTCTCTCTCTCTCTCTATATATATATATATATATATATATATATATATATATATATATATATATATATATATATATATATATCCCTTCCTCTTTCTCTCACTTGTCTTTATCACTTTGTTTCAACACATCTTTCTCGTATCTCTGTCTCTCACACTATCTTCATTATCCATCTCCCCTCTCTCTCTTTTTCAACCTGCTTCACATATACCAGGTTTTCCTGCACTTTATGTGCGTAGCATTTCCTTGTTTATTTGTTAATTCATCAGGCCAGTAAGTCGGAAGCCTGGTGTTTGAATTGCCTAATCATGTCTTTCTGAGGCGACGCATATTACTGTCAGCTTGGACCGGAATTATGAGGACATCAATAGCAGGAAATAGTAGGGCGGTAATGTCAACAAAGATGGAAGCCTGTAGTAAACAGTAAGTGTACAGAAACGCAAGTTAACAATTCTTTAACTCGCATGGGGACACAATTATTGTTATTGGGGATACCAATCTGGAAAATTATTCTTGATATTTAAACAGCTTCATACTTCAGCTATACCCAGCTCCGTATAAACTACTCTGTCTATACGGACTCAAGTCCGTATAAACTACTCTGTCTATTCGGACTCAAGTCCGTATAAACTCTCCCTTTAGTTTTAGTCGTTGGATTTAGATTTATATTGGCACCTTTCCGTCTTGACAGACGATAGTTTGGTACATTGTGCTTTAAAAAGGCTTAATAACTACGATCCATGGCGGTGGCGAGTGTGGCTGGTAAGGCCAATTCTTGCTGCAAATGTTTGCCCACAGTAGGTGCATGTGAAAACATGGTCACTTCCACCATTTTGCACCATCTTACGTCTCTCACGCTCTGTGTGTGCTTTATCTGCAATCATTTTCTCCTTTGTCTTTATTCCATTTCTGATAGTTGCCCTCCATGCAACACGTTCAGCGGCGACGTGCTCCCAATGTGCATTATCAATGCCTGTATCAATCATGTCCCGCTTACACACATCTTTGTATCATAGTAGAGGCCGACCCTGAGATCTCCTACCCGTCTGTAATTCACCAAAAAAGATGTCCTTTGGTATTCTACCATCATCCATCCTCCTAACGTGTCCTATCCATCTAAGTCTACGAAGACTGAGCATGGAATACACCGTCACACAACCTGATCTTTCCAATACTTCAGTATTTGTGATTTTGTCTTGCCACTTAATACCAAGTATTCTTCGCAGACACCGCATATGAAAGCTGTTTAAACGTTTCTCTTGGCGTGAGTAAGTTGTCCAGGTTTCACTGCCATAAAGAAGAGTACTAAGGACACAGGCTTGGTAGACGAGGACTTTTGTTTTGGCAGTAAGCTTCCTGTTCTCCCAGACTCTTTTTGCTAACATGTTCATTGTTGTTGCTGCCTTGCCAATCCTGATGTTGATTTCCTGATCGAGGGATAATTTGCTATTTACCTCTGATCCTAGATATGTAAAATGGTCTACTATCTCCAGTTCGGCGTCGTCAATAAAGATTGATGGTACATCATGTGCACCTTGTGACATAATCTGTGTCTTCTTTTTGTTAATTGTTAAACCAAATTCAGAACAAGCATTGGAGAATGCAGATAGTAGATGTTGTAATTCTTCCTCAGAGTGGGTCGTAATCGCAGCATCATCCGCAAAAAGCAACTCTCTGATTAGTACCCTCCTAATTTTGGTCTTGGCCTTCAATCTCTGAGCATTATAGAGGCCACCATCTGAGCGTGAGTGAATGTATATACCATCATCCTGATCACGAAAGGCATATTTCAGTAGAAGTGAAAAGTATATCCCAAAGAGGGTGGGGGCTAGCACACAGCCTTGCTTAACTCCACTCTTGATTTCAAACTCTTCTGAAGTTGAGCCATCAAACTTGATTATACCCTTCATGCCTGTGTGGAACGATTCCACAATGGACAGAAGAGTTGGTGGGCAGCCAATCTTCTTTAGTGCTTTGAACAGACCCTCACGACTGACCAAATCGAATGCCTTTGTGAGGTCGATGAAGGCAATAAACAGTGGCTGATTTTGTTCCCGGCATTTTTCTTGCATCTGTCGCAATGAGAATATCATATCAATGGTAGACCGGTTCTGACGGAAGCCACACTGTGATTCGGGGTAGACTTGATCTCCCAGGACTTGAAGTCTGTGCAGGACAATTCTGGCAAATACTTTCCCAACAATACACAGAAGTGAGATACCCCTATAGTTGTTACAGTCGCTCCGATCTCCCTTGTTCTTGTACAGCGTTATGATGTTTGAATCTTTGAAATCCTGTGGGACTTGTCCTTCTCGCCAGCATAGCTCTATTAGCTGGTGGATCTGTAGAGCGAGTGTGTCTTGCCCACTCCTGATCACCTCTATTGGAATCCCATCCTTACCTGGAGCCTTGCCAGATGCAAGCTCATTTATAGCACACTTAACTTCTGTTATAGGTGGGAAGTGTGTCCAGGTGGTCAAGAGTTGGCAGGGCCTCTATGGCGTTGAGGGCATCATCCGCTAGCTTGGTCTCACTTGAGTAAAGCTCTAAATAGTGCTCTACCCATCTATCCATCTGCTGTTTCTTATCAGTGATGATTTCTCCAGTCAAGGTTTTCAGCGGTGCACTTCTTTTGATCATTGGACCACAGGCTTTCTTTATCCCTTCATACATGCTTCTGATGTTTCCCTTATCACTTGCGATTTGAATGGACTCACATAACTTGATCCAATAGTCATTCGCACACTGCCTGGCAGCCTTTTGTACATCCTTCCTTGCTTGCTTCAGCTCACTCAGAGTGTTACGCGTTGGTCTTTCCTTGTTTCTTAAGAGAGCTATCTTCTTTTTATCAATCAAGGGCTGCAGTATCTGGCTGTTTGCCGCAAACCAGTCCTGCCTCTTATGATCCACAGTGCCGTAAACCCCTACCGCTGTTTTATAAATAGTTTCCTTAAGTTTACTCCATTTATCATTTACTATACAATTTTCTGATGTATGAGACCAGGGATGGAGTTATTGCCTCTCCATAGCACAAAGCCTGGGCTAAAATAAAGAAACCATGTGTTGCCCATGCAGCATGATCCCTCTCTCGGCCTGCCTAGTTCACTCCAGAGGAAAGTTGACACCTATAATCTGGAACAAGACAAGCTGCAGAAGCTGCCGGATCAGCAAAGCAATGCTCTAACTGTCCGCCTGTCGGAGCTTCGATCCTAGACCAGCTGCCAACCAAGGCTTAGGGCCTGGTCTGCCCTGCCATGACTTATTTTGTCTTTGGGTTGCATTTCCTCGCACCAGGATAAGGCTAGTACCCTCCCAATTGCGCTCTTCCGCCCGAAGCCGTTGGCACAATGTGGGGTGTCGGGTTTGGTAAGCGCCGCCCAACATTCGGCGCTGACAGAAAGCAGGTAGTACCGTCTACTGTCATACTGTAGCTCAGTCATATCTGACTAAGACCTGACTTAAAAATCCACATTGGATTTAAAATTGGATTTAAAATCCAAATTGGATTTAATAAAAATAAATAATAAGTGCTCCGTTGTCCTCCTAACTCAAACCTGAGTCTGGAGAAACTCAGCTCAATGCACTAACTCCGTTGCATCGGCGAGGATCCTGAAATACTTTGGGTAGATTTTTAACTCGAAATTTTGCCCGGGCAGCGCTGTTAGCGCTACTCTTTTTCGATTTCCAACTGCCAAGGGAATTTTTACGTGCGCAACAATACACACGGGCGTCCGATCTCACTACCCAGAGACCAGGGGAAATTTTATTACTGGACGTCCAGGTGGATTTTTTAAATAAATCCTGGTCCTCACCGGGGCCTGAACCCGGGACCTCCATCACACGAGGCGGACACAATACCTCGAGACCACTCAGCCCCTATTTATAAAGGGAATTGCGAATAGAGAAAAATTATATTCGCAATCGAATTGCGGGAAGTAACAAACATGTCACAGCGTCTGCTCACTAGTAAATTTTAGTTTGGGCCATTAAGAAGTCTAAGAAGGTGGTTAATTTAAATAGGAATGTTCACTGTTGCGAGTTTAATTCTGCCGAATTCTCCGTATTTTTTAATGAATCACTCTTCTTCTTACTTCTGTCCGTTCTTTTGGCATCCCGTTTTATTTTTACATTACGTTAGTCCTGTTTAAATTTTTCAGAACAGGTATCCCCAATACAAATAACGATCCCTATGAATAATTGTGTCCCCAGGCGAGTTCAAGAATTGTTAACTTTCGTTTCTGTACACTTACTGTTACCAGGCATCCATGTTTGTTTACGTTACCGTCCTACTATTTATGTCCTGATAATATCGCAGCAGTGATGATTCTCTTAATTTGACACTTTCTATGGCCTCCATTGCATCCTCTCTGAGTGACTCTGTTCTGGTCCAAGCTGACAGTAGTATGCTTCGCCTCAGAGAGACATGACTAGGCAATTCAAACACCAGATTTCGATTGACTGGCCTCATTAATTAATAAATAAACAAGTACAAGGGTAAGGAAATGCTACGCATATAAAGTGCAGGAAAACCCGGTATATCTGAAGCAGGTGGACAAGAGAGAGGAGAGAGATAGATAACGAAGATAGTCTGAGAGACAGAGATATGAAAAAGATGTATTGAAAGACATTAAAGAGTGGTAAAGACAAGAAAGGGAGAGGTAGGAGATCGAGACTTAGAGCGAGAGAGAGAGAGAAGAAGAAGAACTCGTGTTCGGGTGGCTAAGTTCCTTTCCAAAGACAACAAAAGTAGAGGACAGATAAGAACAAAAAGACAAGTGTGCAGGTTCTTGTGCAGCAAGATAAACAACACCTAATACACAAAACCCGTAGAAAACATATGCCTAAAGCGAAATCATCAGACTAGCATTGGTGTCACCGAATTCCTGAAAATGAATTAAAAAAATGTTGCCTCCCCGGCGGGGAATCGAACCTCGAGCTCCCGTGCACCAGGCGGAGATACTAACCACTAAGCTACCGAGGACACGTTGATATCAACAATATATTGTAATATGGACACACGCGTAGGAATATTCACGTGACCTACTTCGATTGCGAATATAATTTTTTTATATTCGCAATTCCATTGCAAATATAATTTTTTTATTTTCGCAATTCCATTGCGAATAGTCACTTCGATTTATAAAACTACTAAAACTAAACTAAGTTTTACAGCTGGCATTCATTCTTAACTTAACCGTAACCCATTCAACTCTGACAGAGAACGTGAAAGAAGAAGAAAACCTGGTTGCCCAGTGAACTAAACTACAAGTATGGCAACAGCTGGAGGATACAGTGTTACAAGTGATGACACTCAGTATGACGCAGAGGCAGAAGGTAGGTATTGTAGTTATTTTATTAATTATTAATATTGTTAGGCAGACCTATGACAATTTTAAATTGAGTATTTACTAAATACTAATGAGACCACCACAGTAGATAGGCCTTGAAATTCAAAATCTAATGGTACCTGTATGTCACTCCTAAGTGAAGATATTCACAATGTTGTGAAGGTGAGACGAGTTGCGATTTTTCATGCTATTCACCCGTAAGTGGAACTCTCCAGTGTGTCCGATAACCTTCACCAGTTGGTGTGCATGCGAGGTGGTCTCAAACGGTCATATGAAAACTGACTTTAAAATATGTTCCGTCATGTTAAATGATTCCAAAATAGTATAAGTATACAAATAAATTATTAATAATCTTTAAACTTGTGTTCTCTTTAACTTTAGTAGGTCAAATCGCACGTTTTGTGTGTTGAAAAGTGTAGCGCAATCAATATGCGGCGGCCGTCATGGCCCATGGGTTTCCAATTCTTAAATTCACATCTTCGCAGAAAATCTGTTTTTCAACCACAATTCGAGCAAGTTTAGCAATGAAACTATCCTGATTCAGGGGCAATATTTTATATGGCAATTAAAATTCACATTAAACAAATACATCTATTGGATTCATCGATTCCGATACGCGATCATCTGCTGCCTTTGTGGGATGCGCTCCCCGGCAGTCGGCAGCTCGCACATATCCATAGAGCACACTTTATTCACAAACTTCCAGTTTCTTAGTTCTATATAATATTTTAGTTTGTAATGTTTAATAGTTTCTATTATATCACCTAATAATTTTGTGAAAAAAAAAAGAAAAAAAAATGCCCAGCCGGGAACAGAACCCGGGTCTCCCACGCGACAGGTGGACTGCTTACGACTACGCTAGCAAGAACACAATGATTGTTCCACAAAGATATTTATATAGTCAAGCCGCCGTTTTGGGTTTCATGATCGTAACATTTTCGCCTGTTTTTCAACCACAATTAAAGCAAGTTAGCGATAAAACTTTCCAAATTTCTGAAAAATCTGATGCAGAATTCAAAGATCCATCTACAATTGATGGTTTTCTATTGCAAGCGCCAGAAAAAAATTATTTATAGTTCAGTGTGCCGTTTTCATTTTTCTCCGCGTGCAAGGTTGGTCTAAACCAACGGGTCATAGGCGGATTATGAAAACTGACTTCAAAAATATGTTCCGTCATGTTAAATGATTAAAAGATAGCACAAGTATACAAATGAATTATTAATAATCTTTAAACTTGTGTTCTCTTTAACTTTTGTAGGTCAAATTGCATGTTTTGAGTGTTGAAAAGTGAAGGTGTACATGCCAATTCGATCGATATGCGCATGCACAGTCACCATGGCACATGGCCATGCGTTTACCCATTCACAAAGGCACGCTTCGCCGAAAATGTTTTTTATCCACAATTTAAGCAAAGTCAGCAATGAAACTTTCCAGATATATTTAAAATTGTAGGCAAAGTTCAAAAATACATCTATAATTGATGATTTTCTTTAAACAGCACCAGAATAGTGTTACAAATTGCACATGCCAGTCGGATCAATATGCACAAAGAACCAAAACACGCCTTCACAGAAAATGTTCTTTTTCTACACAATTTAAGCAAAGTCGGCGATGAAACTTTCCAGATATATTTAAAATTGTATGCAGAATTCAAAAACACATCTATAATTGGTGATTTTCTATAAACAGTATGAAATATATTCGTATTTATATAAAAGTTCACCATGATTTCAACCAATCGCCGTGCACGGAATATTAGGCCAACCTTTCCTGGAAAACCCAGGATGATGTGTGTTCTTGTCACGTGAGATTTGAATGATGTCGAAAGAATGCATGGTAAATTAGACAGCATTTTCTGGGACAAGATTTTCAATGGCCGGATGACTCCGTACATGACTTTTGTTTTTACTTCGGGTAATGGCACGATGGAACACACTACTTATAAGAACATAGTATCATAATGCTCAGGATTTTTTAAAATGTAGAATTAATTAGCAGATAAGTGAGAAATTATGTGTGTGCTGTGGAGATGTAGTTTTAAATTAAAATAATGAGAACACTGTGGGCAGATAGAAAGAGCAATAATGGATATATTGAAAGAAGTTAACGCACAAAAAGAACTGGTTACTCACATCAGAAGGGGCAGTCCACATTCTTTGGGCATGTCATGAGAACAGGAATGAGTATGTAACTGTAAGGTTTGAGGGGAGGAGAGGCAGCGGGAGACAAGAGAGAAGATGCCAAACAGATTCACATGATGGCATGGGGGAACGTCTGTCAGAAATAACTTGAAGCACGCTGCACACTATACAGAAGACTGGACAGACATGATCACCAGGGCTACACGGCATGGACTATAAGAAGAAGAATGTACAGGTATATCAATTGTTGGAGAAACCTTAGAGACCATTGAAACTGCACATAAGTGAATTCACAAGTATCGATTAGCACTTGCAGAAGTAGAGGAATGAAGTACAGATTTGAGGACACACTAAACAACATAAACTGTACAGAGAGTTGAACCTATCGCCTCCAAATAAGGGCGGTGCCACACATCAGGGAACATGAGAGAGTTGCTGTCATAATTTGCAGGTGACAGGTTCAAATCCCTGAATGATAACTATAGCTTTCAATGTTTATATTGTGTAGTTTGTCCTCTAATCTCTACTTCATTTCTGTACTTCTATGAGAGCCAGTCAATACTTATGAATTTATTTATGTGCTTTATAAGAAGGGAGTGACAACTGGAAAGATTCAGTATGTTAGAGAGATGTTAACAGAGGAAGACAAGGCTGGATGGGTTGACAGAGTGGCACAGAAGATTATTTTTTGCGCTCACTCTTTTTGAACTCAAGCATAGCCCATACACATTACTTCTAGTAGTTCTGGACTGAATTTTGCATGTGGATTAGCTTTGCCTATTAACAGTGTCCCTCGCCATCAGGCGTACCAACTCCGACTTCAGAGTTGCTTGTAATTAACATCCCCAAGTCAGGGACGATAGGTCAACATTTTAGTCGAACTGTCCAGTGTAGGGGTTGAACCCCTTACCTCGTCATCAGCGCACCAAATGTTTAACCCTTTACAGGGTGGAATGTCCATTTCCGTCCGATCGCTTTAACGGGCAAATCGGCCGATTGCGTCCGATACTATAATGCATTGTAAAAACGCGATCTCTCGGCTTTCCGATACTTCCAACGGCTACTTTCACTTTCTCAGATAGCTTGACAATGTGGCCGCCATTTGCAAGCGCCTACTATGAATTTCAATGGATTTTTGTGATAGTTTTTGGAGTTATTACGCTTAGTTTTTCAAAATGGATTTCGGCGATTCTTCAAGTGATAGCTGAGATTTAAGTGACATTAAAGGGCACGAAGTTGTCTATTAATCGGAGCTAAATATTAGTGAAAAGCGTTACTTTGCATTAGCAGTCATGAGTCGGACTTTAAAGAAAGTGATTCTGATTCTGAAAATGTGTTTGTAAATTGCCGTATAGATGACTGAAAATCACAAACATTATGCTGTATTTCGTAAATATTTGTGTTCATATATAGATTAATGGCAACAATCACATGAGTAATATATTCTGCATGCTTTTCCCTTCATTATGTTGTTTATTTAACTAAAATCGGTTGACTAACACCTTATTTGTGATGTTTTTACTAACGTAACCCGAAATTTTACCGATCCTGAAAAAATCTTGCCTGTTCAGGGCTAAAAAATGGACAAGCGTCTGCCCGGTAAAGGGTTCTTATACATTCGGCCATGCTGACCTACGCAGGGAAGATGATCTGCGATCAAATTTATCAACAACAGGGAGAAGATGTTTATGATGGAAACTGATCGTCATACTGCTCGGCATGGCACATGTTGATGATAATGTTCCTATAAAAACAGTTGTTTTGACAACAGTTCTATAATTATTTTCAAAAATTAGGCTTATGAAACAAAATGTTTTGGATAGAGCCGACATGGCAGGCATACTAGGGTAATTGATAGTGAACTGAGCTGATAATGTCATTAGCATGGTTGAATGCTGGTTTGCTGTCTAGGCACATTGCGTGTCAAAATGAGGAAACCACTGGCCACCAACTCTCCTTGCTCTCAGCTACAAAATGTCATGGTACTATTACATCAAGACCCATGGCAGGAAACTGCTTCATGACAATTCATTCATTTGTGTTTAGAGCTGACATAATGACATCCAGACCAGATGGAAGCAGAGGAACAGGCCGACCACGTATGCGATGGACGGAGGGAATAGCCATGGGAATCTCGATACGTGAAGTCCATAAGCGGGCACTCTCCTGCTGTGTATACTTCACCTCGACACTGCAAGGTACAAGAGAAACATGATGAAATAAGATAATGAAATCTAAAGGAGGGGGGGGGGGGGGCCTGAGTGGTCTTGAGGTATGGTGTTCGCCTCAAGTGCTGGAGGCCCCAGGTTCAAGCTTCGGTGATGGTCGAGATTTTTTCACCTGAACTTCTGGTAACAAATTTCCCCTGGTCTCTGGGTAGTGAGACCGGGTGCCCGTGTGTATTGTTGCGCACGGACCCATTAGGGATACACAAAGTGGAGAGTGGAAAAGAAGAAGTAACAAAGACATTTATGATCTGTTTAAGTCCCCGCTAATCACTGGTATCATGAAGGCTAATAGACTACAATGGCTGGGGCATATAGAAAGAATGGAAGATAATAGGGAAACAAAACTCGCTTACACTCAGGAAATAAATGACCGTAGACCCCGAGGTAGACCAAGAAGGCGGTGGAGAGATAATACATGTACAGACCTACAAGCACTTCGAATCAACGACTGGCAAGAGAAGGTCCACCAGAGAGACGAATGGAGACGGATTGTATTTGCAGCAAAGAACCTCAATGGCTCGGAACGCTGAAGAAGAAGAAGAAGAAGAAGTTGGAAATTGAAAAAGAGTAGCCTAAAGACGCTAACCTAAAGAAATAAGACAAAATTTCCAGTTAAAAATCTACCTAAACTATTTCAGGATCCTAGCCGGTGCTACAGAGTTCGCGCACTAAGCTGAGACTCTCCATACTCAGGCTTGAGTTAGGAGTAGAATGGGGCACTTATGGGTTACAGGGTTACACCCGTGTGCCATGATGTTGATCCGCCAACTAAACTAAACTAATCTAAAGGTAGCTCATTTCAGCTTCTGTGTTAATTGTAAAAAAAAGTCCTATAGCAGGACCTTCTGTGGGCAGGGAAGTATTAGAAACATCACATTTATGTAGGTCTGAGTGCACCAGGAAATAGGCCAGTTTTTCTTTCATGTAGTGAATGGGATTGTGAGCTTGACCAACTATTCCTCTATACTCTCAGGCAGTTGTAAGTGGAGATGTTAATTTTTTAATGAGTATTGTGTATCAAGGGTGCATTGTTGTTTGGCACAACGTATGGAAGAGAACAGTGTACAACCTTCTGCCAAAGAAAGGACATTGAAAACTGCACAAATGATCATACTATTGCACTAGCATAGAATAACACTATATGGGTAGAAGTGTGGTAGGACAGGCGCTGCAGGTCAAGTAACAGCAGCAACAACACAGGGATATCTTGGGTGAAATCAAAGATCAGACTCATGAACTTCTGTAGCAGTTAGCCAGGGTGGCACAACTGTACTTTGGACACCCGAGACAATATACAACTTAAATAGATGAATAACAACTGGGGAAAATTATCATTTAACAATGAAATTATTGCTCTTATAGTTAATTCATGTCCCATCAGCTGTAAACAGTGAAAAGACATAAAGGCATGTAGAAACAAAACCTTGTAGACTCGAAAACCATAAAATACTAAGGATGATTTCGTCTGAGGTTATAAGGTTATTGTTGCTTTCAAATATATCATGGAAAGAAATTTCGAAGTCATATAGACATATCCTATCACATTATTATTGCTGAGCTGTAATAGATGACAAATAATGGTGCTATAATAGATGGGAAGGCATGGAGCTATAATATGTGGGTCAGCCAATAAGTAATGCCTTGTAATTGTCGTGTCCTCCTTTAAAGTGTCGTCCCTGGAGTGAGGAGTCAACACCCACATTATAATATTTTTCTTTCCTATCAATATCCTGAAGACATATTAGGTGACTACCAGGCGGGTTTTAGACAAAACAGATCAACAATAGATCAGATATTTATCTTACGACAAATAGCCGAGAAACATTGGGAATATAAAAGAGATCTCCATAACATTTTTGTGGATTTTAAAAAGGCTTATGATAGTGTCCATAGGAATAGTCTATGGAATGTTATGCAGGAATTTGGAATACCAAGGAAGTTAATTAACATGACCAAACTATGCATGGAAGATACTTATAATATAGTAACATATAAAGGCAGGAAATCAGACCCCTTCCAAATAACATCTGGCTTGAAACAGGGTGATGCACTATCGCCGCTACTCTTCAATCTGGCTCTAGAGAAAGTTGTAAGGAAGGTAAAGGAGGAATGTGATATTGGAGGAACATCCAAGCTGCTTGGTTATGCAGATGATATAGATATTATAGGGCAAAGTGAACAAAAGACATTAGAAATATTGACTCACTTAAAGGAAAAAGCCCAACAGATGGGGCTGGTTATCAACCAAGATAAGACAGAATATATGGTAATTTCAAGAGACGGAATGGCTAAAAACTCTGGCCACATACAAATAGATAATATGACCATTAAAAGAACGGAAACATACAAATACCTGGGTACAATCTTCAACTGCTCCAACATCATAAGGGAAGAAATACAAACTAGAATCAACTCTGGAAATAAGATATACTATGCACTACAACATCTACTAAAATCAAAGGCGCTATCTCGTAACACCAAAATCACAATATACAAAACACTGATCAGACCAGTTGTGCTGTATGGCTCTGAAACCTGGAGTACAACGAAAGGAGATGAAGCCTTGTTACAAACCTTTGAGAACAAAATTTTAAGACGCATCTTTGGACCCATTAGGGATACACAAAGTGGAGAGTGGAAAAGAAGAAGTAACAAAGACATTTATGATTTGTTTAAGTCCCCGCTAATCACTGGTATCATGAAGGCTAATAGACTACAATGGCTGGGGCATATAGAAAGAATGGAAGATAATAGGGAAACAAAACTCGCTTACACTCAGGAAATAAATGACCGTAGACCCCGAGGTAGACCAAGAAGGCGGTGGAGAGATAATATACATACAGACCTACAAGCACTTGGAATCAACGACTGGCAAGAGAAGGTCCACCAGAGAGACGAATGGAGACAGATTGTATTTGCAGCAAAGAACCTCAATGGCTCGGAACGCTGAAGAAGAAGAAGATCAATATCCTGGAGAATCCACCAGCTTCCGTCCAACACACTCCATCAGCCCATGGACACCTTTTCCTATCACTCTCTCACTGTCGTACTATGCCCCCTCTCATACTTCCCCAACGCAACATACTCAACAACTCTTGCTTCTAAAAATTAATAAAGATTAATTTATTAAAAGAAAAGTGTAACGTATATGAGACGTGTATGCGAAGAAAATGTGTGTCGTGTATTCTAATGTAAATGTATAGGTCAGCCTTCAAAGTTCAGGATCAGAGTTCTCTCATCATGGCAAGGATCACACGACATCACACGAGTCAGTACAATAGACCTCACCGAAGTCGTATCCTTCTCTCCAGACATGTCCTCCTCCAGGAGCTCTGATCACCATGAGATCTGAATCCCATGTAAATATATAATCCGTGGAAAATACTATTATTGTTCCTAACACAACGGTTCCTATTAGTTCTGTATTTTCACTCTTAAACAGTCAATGTATCTAGACAAAAATGGCTTGCTTTATTCACTAGATATAGTCTGAAAGTTCTGATTTCCTTGATACGTGGAACAACTACACTTCAATGTTTGGTTTCATCTAATGTGAACATCAGTTCCTACTGATCTAGTTCCTCATGGGCTGAACATCCATCACTTCAGGTGTTAACAATTGGTATTCACTCATGTAGGATACATATACCATTAGGCTCCACCGAGCAATGTGTATTAACTTCTTCCGTTGCGAAAGTTGTTGGCCCATCTCTCTACATCATAATTTATCCGGGATCGGATATTTATTGGTTCCGGGTTCTTCATTCCAACCAGAGGAACCTGTAAAATAAATCAAACAACTGGTGATAGCCTCCCCGTCACTGATCTCTATTAGATGATCGTGGCCATCGGCCTCGCTCAGAAAATACAGTGAACCTACTCTGTCAGAGACAGATGACTGAACACATAGGTTATCATCAGGCCAAGACAAGAAAAAAAAATCAACAAACAGAATGCGGAACCCCGCCCACCAGGGACACCTATGGGAATATCCCTCATTACTCAATTCTCCACTAGTAAAGCTTATCAACACTTCACTAATCTATTAACAACTAACACAGCCAAGTATCACTTCCCTACTCTAGCTAGTTTTCCGCTAACAGTGCTAATCATCACACTTTAGTTTTAACAAGGCTACAGCCTATATTAATTAGAACTAATTATAATAGGTTCTACCTTAGGCAAAACCGCCTCATTCCGAGATGGCTACTACACTTTGCCATAACGACACATGCTAGTTAATATTAAATTAATCTAACACTGTAGAGCTCTCCCACAAACACGTCCATCATAATCCACGGTTTTAGTTCAACTCCCCATCTCCAATCATGGTTTTTGGCAAAACCTAAAATTGGTCACGTGACGGTATTGATGTCCTGCAGGTGTTATTTGGGCATATCATTCATTGTCAAGAATCCATTCCCCCTGGCCTAGTCACCGTCAAAGCTGTCATCACTTGTTTTGACTCCCACAACAAACTAACTAGTTACTGTATGATCCCAACAACAGTTTCTCATAACAAGCTGCCAATCTGTGTGATGTCCGGAAATTCCAAATTGGCAGACGGACTGTTTTCTTCCAAGCTGAGTACTTCCGCTTCCAATCCGACCTGTTTATAAACTGTCAAAGCGATGTTTGATTCAGCTCACCCACTTCCGAATGTTCCTAATCTGTCGACCAGATGTAAACACGGCCAGCTACATTTCCTGGATTTGTTGAAACAACCTTTGGCCTCGAACATCCGCTAATTCAGATCGCCTTTATTCTCATAATGGTTAAATCACGTTGGTCCATCATGTGACAGTAATGTTTAATTTCATTCGATTGGCAAAAAAACCCAGATACAATTCACATTGAAATGAAGCCCTAAGTCTGTACTTCAAAAATTTTATCTCAATGTAGTCTCTGTTATTCGTTATAGTTTTTGTCCATCTTCTCACAAGGGCATGTATACCCGCATGGTAAAAATGTGTGTCCTTTTTTCCTAAACCACTGGTGTATGGCATGCTTAAGGGTCTAGGTGTCCTCAAAGTGATGCCATTCCATTGACTGCCTCTTGGATTCTGTTTCAAAGAAATTAACACGTCTCATTTCCTGTCACAGTATTTGATAAAAACCCAGTTTCGTAACGGTGCAGGAGGTTGACGGCTATGGTTTTCCTTTATGTCTGTCTGTCAACATTCTGGGTACCCACCGTGCACAAACTTTTGAATAACCCATGTCTTTAATGATGGTCTGGGCACTGCTTTTACTAATTGGCAACACGGAACACAGTTCGTCTAGGGTTACCCGATGGTCACCATGAATGATGTCATCAACTCGATAAATGTTTTGTGGGGTAAATGCGGTTGACGGACATCAAGTCCGCTTTGCGATGGGGATTGACCTACTTCAGCTTCGTCACAACAACGTACCCAACGTCTGATAGCTCTAACATCCACGGTTGAATCTCCAATAAACAATACGCAAACGTTTGTGGGTGCAAATCAGGGTCTTGCCTTCAGAATTGAGGAATTCTATGACATTACGTTGCTTTAACCAAACTTCTTTGGTGGCCATGTTTAAACCGTTACTGTTGCACAACCTATGACTGAAATAGGTTGGTAGTAATACACAGTGCAGAAGAATGTTTGAGGAATCCCGCTAAATTAGTAAATTGCACACCAGTAAAGTATTTACATAGATAAAAAAAATAGGAGGCATTACTTATTGACCGACCCTCGTAGATGGCAAGGAATGGAGCTGTAATAGATAACAAGGAATTGAGCTGTAATAGATAACAAGGAATGCAACTGTAATAGATGGCAAGGAATGAAGCTGTAATAGATAACAAGAAGTGGAGCTGTAAAAGATAGGAACGAATGGATGGCAAGAAATGGAGCTGTAATAGATGGGAATGAATGGATGGTAAGGAATGGATGGTAAGAAATGGATGGTAAGGAATGGAGCTGTAATCTCACCTACTAAAACTATGATTCAGTATATATTGAACATAGTAGTTCATACCTCTCCATCAGTATCAGCATAGTGTTGGTTATTTCCGTTATCTTGCAATTAGAGCTCTTTGGTCTTCATACTGAGATCTATATGATCTGAATGATCTGAACAATGGTGTAGTATAGCAAATACAATCTAGAGCATTTTAACTAACAGTCAGAATAATTTTAATTTTATTTTTTGTCTTTATAGCCATCCAATTGGATCCAAATAGTGAAGATTCTGAGTATGATCCAAATCTGTTTTCAAAAGGGAGAGTCCACGAAGAAACAGAAATAAAGACTGGGCAAAGGACATGCAGTTTATCACATGGAATAGTTGACTTTGAAAATATTGACATAACACATTATTTACCTGAACATTTGAAGCATGATTATTATTATGAAATTCTTATACTCAATGCAGAAACAGATGAAGATAAGGCCATATCTTTGAAAAAGGAAATTGAAAATAATGTGATGTTCTGTCATGTGCTGAAGCCAAATGTAATTCTTTTAAAGGATTTCATACCGAAAAATAAGGATGGAGACCGGCTTAATGAAGCATTTAAAAGAACAATATATGTTATCCTTTATGTTACCGAGGAGTTCTGTAAACATTCTTGGCATTTGTTTCAAAGTCATGCATGTCTAAAGAGAGCACTTACTAGTACAGAAGAACAGTGGTCAATAATCCCTGTGCACACATCTCCAAAGAACAAGAGGAAATATGAGCTTCCATTGATGCTGGATGGTTTGAGGCCCTTAAATTGTTTTAGTAAGACATTTTATCAAGATGTGAAAAATCTATTGGAACATAAAAGTAATGTTATATTAGAAAGAAAAGCCACTTTAGCTGAAAATAGGCAGCAATATATTGTTGCAAATTCTGAAAAACTTAGGCATTTGAGCAGGGCAACTCAAAATATAATGGTGCCAAAAAATCAGCCTAAATCATCTGTGAAAGTCTCAGTGCCTAACAAGGAGTCACAGAACAGAACATCTGTTAAAGCTCAAGAACAATACCAGACTGAAGATTCTAATCACAGATCTTCACAGCAGAAAACCAAGAACACTTCACCATTGCAGCAGCAGCAGCAGGAGATGAATCAGCATGCATTAGTGAGCACAGAGTCTTCAGGCATGAAGTCATATGTCAGGCCAAAGAGTTACGAAACAGATTATTCTTTGGGAGTCACAACAGATTCACCTTCCGGTGCAGGTAACTATGCTTTTACTAAGATTATCATTACTTGCTAGGTTTAAAAAACGTGTTGAGGAAATTGATTTGAGTCCAGAACTGACATCACAGCACTCAGGCCATTCCCATAGTACTCCGTCATCTGCATCAGCCAGCGAAGAGTCCCAATACTAATGGTACCAGTAGCAGTCTGATTATGTGTTTGTCTGGCCTTTCCTCAGAGTTTTGAGTATCTGCCGGACCCTCTGGTCACTCCCTGCAGCACCATTCTCTCTATGCTGTGATGATCTGTCTGTTTTTCTGCACTATACACACAATTGCAAAGGGTGCCAACCACATCAGCCTTATGTAACAATACCCTAGTGGTGCAGATCCAGCCAATCTGTCCGCCTGCTCGTTTTCACTACACCAGCATGTCCTGAGGAAAAGTATTCAACAGATGCTTTCTATTCTGGATTCTCATCTCATCTCATCTCATCATGTTCCTCTTGTATCTTGTGGCGTCGAGGTGAAGTATAAACAGCGGGATAGTGCCCACTTGTGGGCTTCATGTATCGATATTCCCATGGACTCTGTTGTTCCCTGCATCCATCGTTTACGCGGTCGGCCTCTTTCTCTGCTTCCTTCTGGTCTGTACATCATTGCTTGTTGTGGTATACTGTTAGCTGGTAACCTACTTGCATGGCCAAACCATTTCACTTGCTGCCTTCTAATAAAATCTAGAGCAGCTATAACCCCCACTTTAGTTCTTCATTTCTGATCTTATCTCTTCTTGATACATTGAGTTTTCTTCTCAGGAATCTCATTTCTGTTGTTGTGATTTTTCTTTTCTCTTTTTCTGTCATTGTCCAGGTTTGGCATTGGTAACATAGAGTTGGTTGGAAGATTGTGTTGTAAAATTCTTTCTTAGTAGTTGTTGATACATGTTTGTTCGTTTAGTATTGGTGCCATTTGTCCAATGAGTTGGTTTGCCTTATTGCATCTATTTTCGATCTCGTCTTCTGATTTGCCATTTGATGATATTATACTTCCTAGGTACTTGAAACTCTTTACTTGTTTCAAGGGATGTTCGTTTAGGTGAATTGTTGTTGTTTGTTCTTCTTTGGTTATAGTCATTACCTCTGTTTTACTTGTGCTAATTTTCATTTTATGTTCCCTACACATTTCGTTTAGACTATTCATGTGGTCTTGTAATTCAGCTTCTGATTTTGCTATTAGTGCTTGGTCGTCCGCAAACAGGAGTTCTCTAATGGTTAGATTTGCAGATGGTTCTTCTTCTGTGTTCTCGTCATGCGGTGTTCTTGCGGTCTCTGTTTGGCTGGTTTCTTTACATATGTTGTCTATATATGTTATAACAAGAGAGGGGACAGGACACAACCTTGTCGTACTCCGGATCTTATGGTGAAGGGTTCTGAGTGTCCTCCAGTTGCTCTCACTATGCATTCACTGTTGTTGTATAAGCTTCTACATAGGTTTGTTAGATGTGTACTCACTCCATATTGTTTAAGGATTTCCCACAGCTTGTTTCTATCTACTCTATCAAATGCCTTTTCTTGGTCGACAAAGGCTAAGTAGAGTGTTTCATTGAATTCGATTGATTTTTCTATAAGTTGTCTAAGAGCAAAAATGGCATCTGTGCATCCTTTGTTTTTCCTAAATCCAAGTTGTGTTTCGCTTAGCTGGGGTTCTATAATAGTTCGTAATCTTTTCTCAAGAATTTTGCAAAATATTTTCCCAGTATGACTCAACAGTGAAATGCCTCTGTATTGTGTGCAGTCTCTTTTGCTGCCTTTGTTTTTCCAAATTGGGATAATTATGGCGTTTCCCCAGTCTCGTGGTGTCTGTTGTTCTACCCAAACATGGTTGAATAGTCTATGTAGCCATGCTGTTCCTACTTCTCTTGCTGCTTTAATTAGTTCATTTGGTATTTCATCTTGTCCTGGTGATTTGTTCAGTGGAGCTAATCTGATGGCTTCTATAATTTCTTTTTTCAGTATGTCTAGTTCTAGTTCTTCGGTGGCATCTGTGTCGGTTCCTTGAATTCCTGTGGCATCTGATGGGATGTTGAGAAGTTGTTCGAAGTACTGTTTCCATCTTATTAGGATTTGTTTTTGTTCACTTATTGGTTCTCCATTTTCGCTGTTAATTATTTCAGTTGGGTCAAAGGGTTCTCCTCTGGTTCTCATTGCACTTATCTTTTTATAGAAGTTTCTAGTTGCCTCCTTGTAGTTTTTATTTAGAGCTTCTCTATACTCCTCCCAGTCTTTTTATTTTTCTCTCTTTACTGTTCTATTCACATGTCTTCTTGCTATTCTATGTTCTATGTAATCGCATTCCTGTTTGCTCTTCGACCACTTTTTATATTTTTCCTTTTTGTCTTTTACAGCTTTCTTTACTTCTGCGTTCCACCAACTTGTTATTTTCTTTATCCGTGTTTTGCGTTTTTTCGTGGTTCCACATGTTATCTTTGCAGTATTTAAAATGCTTGATTTGAACATCTCCCATTCTTCTTCCACTGTCTTTCTTTCTATAGGTAATTTTACAAAGATTTCAGTTAGCTCTTTTTCATAATTTTCCCTCACTGCCTCGTCTTTGAGGTTTTTTTAAGTTTACTGATTCGCATGGCATGTATTTTCCTGGTCTTTGCTTCCTTCTACTGATGATTCTTATTGTGGCAACGACTGCTTTGTGGTCTGTGTTTATACCTAAGTTGGGCACTGCCCTTGCATCTAATATATTTCTCTTTCTGTTATTTCTTGTTAATATAAAATCAATTTGGCTTTTAGTATCTAGATCGTTCCATTTATACCAGGTGTATATTTGTGAGTCTTTGTGTTTATAGAATGTATTTGTTATATAGAGGTCGTGTTGGCTGCATAGCTCTATCAGTCTACTTCCGTTATCATTTCTTTCATTATGTTGGTCTCCAAATGCTCCAAGATGTTTTTCTATGCCCGCTCTGTTGTGTCCTAGTCTTGCATTGAAGTCTCCCATAACTATGATGTTGTCCTGCTTATCTATTTTATTTAGCACGTCATGGATGTCTTCGTAGAAGTCCTCGCATTCTTGCTCATTATTGTTTGTATCACATGACGTGTATATTTTACCTATGTTGTAATTGTTTGTTCTTTTATTCTCACTGTTATGATTCTTTCTGATATATATTTTATTTCTAGTATTCCTCTTGCTAGCCGTGGTTCAATGACTATTCCCACACCGTGTCTTGCCCTTTCTTGCTGTTCCACCCCAGAGTAGGCAAAAGTGTAACTTGTGGATCTCCTTGCATCCTTCCCCCTTTATTCTGGTGTCCGCTATTCCCATCAGTCTAATTTTCCTCTCCTTCATTGTTTCTATTTTGGATTGTTGAATGAAAGCCTGCCACTCTGCCCAAAGCATATCTGTCTGCACCTTTCTCATCATACTTTGTGAGTCCGTTAGAATCACAACATCCATGTGCTGTTTCTCCTCCAGCCAGTGGAATGCTGTGGTGACAGCCTCCAGCCTCCGTTCTCAGACATCATTATCAAGTGCCTGTCAGCTGGCATAGGCTTTCATGGCTCTCCACAAATCTCGGTCTTTGGTGTTCTGGATCAACTCTGCTGATGATATTCTTCCATGCCACCATCTCAATCCATCCGGCATCATTTCTCTTGGTCTGCCTCTGCCTCTCTTCCCCACGATCTTTCGACTTGAGGTTTGTTTAGCCAATAGTATGAGCAGTAGTAATTATTTGACAGAAGGCTGGATTTATGTAACTATGTGACCCAAGTACGAGGGCGAGTCAATAAGTATGCCACACAGTTCTGTGGGATGGCAGGTAAATGTAGTTAGTGTTTTCTACAGGTGTCATTAGGTGACAGCAACATCGAACTTTATATTCCCATTTGTCAGGTGGTGCTAGGTATCTCATGCGCATGCGCATCACATAAATAAAATGGGGACTGTACTTACGGAGTGTACAACCAAAGAGCAGTGTGCTGTTGTGCGTTTTTTGTGGGCAAAAGGACTGCCTGCAAAGGACATTCATGAGGAAATGCTTCCTGTTTATGCTGACAAATGTTTTTCCCATAAAGCGGTGCATAGCCGGGTAGGAAATTTTCTCAAGGACGCGCTAAAATTGTTGATGAAATCCGATCTGGTCATCCTGTTGAGATTGCAACAGAAGCATCCATGCAGCGGGTGGAGATGATGATTAGAGGTGACAGGTGAGTAACGATATACTCTGTAGCATCTGCAATAGGGTGCTCACATGGTTCAGCATACAGCATAATGTATGATCGATTGAAATTTAAGAAAGTATGCTCAAGGTGGATGCCCAGACAGTTGAAGGAGGAACATAAATGAACCAATTTGGCCTGTCCTTGCATTATCTCTGTCAATACGAAGGTGAAGAAGAAGACATGCTGAACAGGATTGTTACTGGGGACGAATCATGGGTGCATCACTACCAGCCCAAATCAAAGCATGCTTCAATGCAATGGAAACATCCTTATTCGCCTTGTGTTAAAAAATTCAAGATTACACCATCAGCAGGGAAGGTTATGCTGACAGTGTTCTGGGATTGTCAAGGTGTACTTTTAACCAATTTCAAGAAGAAAGGTGACAATGTGAATTCTGAATTGTACTGTGAAGTTCTATCGATGCTTCATGATGCAATTCGAAGAAAACGTCCAGAACTGCTGACTAGAGGAGTGTTGCTTCTTCATGACAATGCCAGACCGCATGCAGCTCGATTAACTCAGGAGAAAATTAACCAACCAAGGTGGGAATTTCTGGAACATCCACCTTACAGCCCTGACTTAGCCCCTAGCGATTTCCACTTTTTGGCCCACTGAAAACCCACCTTGGCGGGAGACATTTCGCGAATGACGCTGAAGTTGAATGTGAAGTGAAAGCGTGGTTTAGAAAACAGATCGCACAGTTCTGTGCGGCCGGTTTGGGAGGACTGATAAAACGATGGGATAAGTGCATCAAAGTTGGTGGAAATATAGGGACAATGTATGTATAAAAATATACTGGTTTCAACTTGTTATCATATTTAGCTATTTTTCTACAGCTATTTGTGACTTATAAAAAAAAAAAAAAAAAGCAAAAGTAGCTTTGTTTAGATGCCATTAAGACATACTGGGGGATATTTATTTTTGGCACTCTCTCGCTTTGAACTTCTAGTAGTGCTGGACTGAATTTTGCATGTGGATTAGCCTTCCCTATTAAAATCGTCCCTTGCCATCAGGCGAACCCACTCCGACTTCATAGGTACTTGTAATTAGCGTCCCCAAGTCAAGGATGATACGTCAACATTTTAGTGCAACTGTCTGGTGTATGGGTTGAACCCCTTACCTTGGCATCAGCACACCAGATGTTTAAGAACACACATTCTTATCCATTTGGCCATGCTGACCTACACCGGGGGATATGAACGCAAAACTTGCCAAGACATCAACAACGGCAGTAAAATGCTGGTGTTGACTGCAACGACTTGTAAAGGATATGCAACTTTAAAACAAAAAGTGTGTCATTGCTTTCGAACAATCAACACTCATACCATTGTATAGAAACCAATGCAAGTCGGTCTACTTCCAAATCGCTCACAGCTGTGTATGCAGGATCATCAATTGTGTCTGTAAGCCCTTCGCCACAGCGCCAGCATGGGGTACTGACATTAGTTATTGGAAGTCTTTTTCTCTGGCTTTGATAAGTTTGAATGTCTGCACATGACTTGCTATCTGGCAGTGTATGCAGTTAAGATTTATCACACAGTGGTTAGTGCACTTGATTGTCAACAAAAGTAGCTCAGGGTCAATCCCCAGTAGTGGCAGGAACTATTTTTGGAATTAGTATGAGTCTGGAGCCAATCCAGCCTAATAAAATGGGCAACTGGGAAGAAAAGTAGGTGAGGTGACCTAGTGTATGTGAAGGCACAGCACTTCATACAACAATGGCATTTCTGCCGTGGGTCTATCTTTACGTTTTTTCTAATGTATGCATTTATCTTGAATGTATTTCGCTTGTTCCCAGAAACCTGCGGAGAGTCTAGTGAAAAAGATGTCAGCCTTGAAGACAGTAATCAAGTGGGGATGAGGAGTGAGCCTGGCTGCAATAAGAGCTGTTATTCTAGTTCTGTAAAAACATCAGCTGTTGAGTACAGTTCTCTAGCTGAGCCTCCTGATGACAAGGCAGTTCCAGAGAACCCAAACCTGAATGCTTTCACTCCTGTTGAGCCTGATGTGAGCCACGTTGGTTCACATACAAACTTACCCAGAGGGCAGAGAAACACATATTCTCATAGAGAAATTAGTGATAATTTCTCTGTAGATGACAGTCATCCTAACATCCAAGCTTCCCCAAATAATCCTGTACGTAAAGTTCCAAGGAATAGTAGCTCCAGACGTCAACGTTGTGTGGCTAGACCATTAATAGTAAGAGCGCAAAACATACATATTCATACAACAAATGCTGCTGTTGGCAACAGTAGTAGACTTATTGTTAATTATAAACATGATGGGAATGAAGATAGTGATAGATCTGAGGATTCAGAGGATTAGGAGAATGCAAATTCTTATGAAATTTGACAGTGAGGCTCAAACATCATACACATCTTACTCAGTCATCATTCACAACTAGACTTGGAAATCATTCCAGTCATTTAACCTAGTTTCACTCTCGTTTGAGCTCGTCAGTAGTGCAAATCCCTGACTGGACCCAGAATCGAACACCGGATCACTGGCATGTGAGGCGGGTGTCCAACCATTGACCATGCAACTCACGCTGGACACGACCAAATTATTGTACTAGAATATCACAATGTCACCCATAGTAGGCTGTAGCTCAAAACTTGCCCGATCACCGCGGCTGACATCCTTCAATCGATTGATGGATGTCAGTCATGGTGATTGGGCAAGTTTGAGCTACAATGGGTGACGTGATATTCTAGTGTGATGATTGGTCGCGTCCAGTGGTTGCACACCAGCCTCACACGCCAGTGATCTGGAGTTCGATCTTGGGTCTAGTCAAGGATATGCACTACTGATGAGCTCAAATGAGAGCGAAACTCGAGTCTAGTGCTTCTAATCTGACATGGACTAGGCTTTAGGTTCATGCCGGAATACGATCAGCGTTGCCAGTAGTGGGTTGTGCTCAGTCTTTAAACCTCAAACCCTGAAACAACCAAATAAATTAATTTAACCTAGTAGCTAGAGCACTGGTGAATCAATACAGTAACTTGGGGTTCAATCCTCATTGAGAGTTGAATATTTCCCCAGCACATACAAACAGCATTCTTGGATCATGTGATGAGAAGAGAGGCACTGGAGAAATCTGCGACAGCTGGAAACAAATCATTGGGAAAAGAAGCAGAGGCAGACCAAGGGAAATGACACTGAATGGACTGAGATTGTGGCATAGGGGAATGTCAACAGCAGAGTTGATCCAGAACACCAAGGACCCAGATCTGTGCAAAGACATGAACGTCTACGCTAGCTGGCAACTCATATGATGATGATGACACAGGCTCTGGAGTTGACCCAGTATTGTAACATGACTACCAGAAATGTCTCTGATAACATCAAGGTGACGGCGTGTAATACAGACCGTGTATGAGTTATTTCTCTTCTTTTTATGCCTTTTATCTCACAAAAGAGCATAGGCCATTAGCACACTCACGCCAAGCCCTTTGTTGACTTGTTCACGAGTGGTTGGATTTTGCATTGAATCATTTCTACAGGATGAGGTGGCCAGCCTGTTGCTGGCCCTCGTTATTCATCTCTTACGACAGCAGGTTGGGCGAATGGATAAGGGCGCTCGTTCTTAAAACTTCCGGTGTGCTGATGCTGAGGTAGCGGGCTGAGCCCCTACACCGGTCAGTTTGATTAATTTATTTACTTCTCGTCCTTGACTTGAGGATGTGAATTACAAGTACCTCAGAAATCTGAGTGGGTTTGACTGATGGAAAGAGATACTGGTAATAGGGAAAGCTAATCCTTAAGCAAAAATAAGTCCAGTGCATTCCTTAATAGTAGCACATGTAGTAGTAGTAGCACCACCCTTGAGTTCAAAGTGAGCAAACGGAGAAAAACCGGGAAGATTAACCCAGTCAACAAATGCCCACAGAAGTCGGATGTGTCTGCCTAACGGCGCAAGAACGCAACTCTGCTGTACAGGCACAACGCAGTCACGTCCGGAAAAAAGAAACTCCGGATGAACGAAGAAGAAGAAGAACGGAGAAACAAAAACTTTTACGGCATGCAAGACAAGTGACAGTATTACTATCCTTTGCTTCCCTTATGGGCACTGGATTAGGTTATTGGAAATATCGACCTAACACTTTGCCCCATTATGCCTCGGTGATATGTTATACAAACATACATGCATGCATTGTGCATAAATGAGTCGTTTACGCAGTAGTATTGTGGTTAGTGCATTTGCCTACCAAGTCCTGGCTCTTCCTCTGCTTCAGCCTTGTTTGCACTCAAACCTCCAAGTTAAACATCATCGTCACCATACAGTGACTTGCCGGCTGGCATGGGCGATCATGCTACTCCACAAATTGCGATCACCGACTTCATGGATCAATTCATGTGTTGAATCCCTTCTCATGCTGTCTTTTTCTGTCTCTCTTACAAATCTTTCCAGTTGTTACATGTTCCAGTTTTTTTCCTCTCATAATGCGACCAAAATAATGACAACTGCTTCTTTCTGTTTGTGATAAGCTGTCTTTGCGAATCAGCTTCCCTCAACATTCAACATTTTGTTTACAACCATGTCTCTAAAGAAAATGTTAAAAATATCTCTAAAAATATCTCATAAGCAATATACATAAAAATTAAAGAAGGTAAAATATACATAAGAAACACAACATTTGATCTACGGGCACTGAAGAGTGAGGAGATAATAGAATTCAATGTTGCAGTAAAGAACAGCTTTGATGATTTGCCCGATATGGAAATATTGTTTTAAGATGTCAACAACCAATGGGAACATTAAAGAAATCAGTCAGCCAAGCTGCAGAAACAACTTTCCCAAGTAAGAAGATGATGGGATGTAAGAAATGTATGATGGAAGACATCTTAAAACTCATGGAAATAAGAAATAAAAAAAATTTAGGAAACTGCAAAAAGGCAAAAGAAGCATGGCTTGAGGACAATTGCAGGAAAATTGAAAACTAACGCAACATCTGGAATACCAAATTAATGCACAAAAGAGTTAATGACATTAGTAATAAAAGAACACACCTCAACAGGTTGCCTAGAAACCATAACTGGCAAAATCATAATAGAAAAAGATCAGATTTTACATGTGTGGTTAGATTATGCGAAAGACCTTTATGATGATACAAAAGAATAACAGTATAATATTCAGAATAATAATAAAGGACCATCAATTTTGAAGATGGAAGCTCAGAATGCTCTTAACCATATGAAAACTGGCAAGACCCGGGTCAAGACAACATCACAACAGAAATGATCAGCGCCTTAAAAGAATGTGGAATAGACCAAGTCGCCAGACTGCTGAACACAATATATGACACTGGAGATATATTTCCTGAATTATGTAATTATTATTTATTGCCATCTCAAAGAAATCAGGAGCCTTGGAAAGTGATCAACATAGAACAATTAGTATAATGACCCACATCACGAAGATTTTGCTCAGAATTATCATGCAAAGAGTTAGGAAGAAAATACAACCTGATATAGGAGAAGAACAATGTGGGTTCGTAGAAGGTTACAGTAAATGCTGTGTATATGCTGAGAACATTAATTTAACATTTTATAGAAGTAAACAAAGACCTACATCTTTGCTTTGTTGTTTGTCCATCAAGAATGTTGATGACCATTAATTTCATCCAGTTGGGTTGAAGGTATGGAGCCGTGGGTTCTAAGATGGCTGATAAGGCCTATTTTGGCTCGAAATGTTCTTTGACAATGTGGGCAAAGAATGCTTGACGTTTCTGGAGGAGGATTTCCTGCAGTGGTTTTTCTGTCCTGCCTTTTCTTCACAGCTCTTGCAGTCCTGGTTGCCTCACATATGACTGCACCCTTGCGTAATGATGCACGCTATGAATTTCGGTCTCTGGCTGCAGTCTCCCAGGTGTCATGATGAATTCCAAAAGCATTCAGTGAGATTTTCAGAGTGTCTTTAAAGCGTTTCCTCTGGCCACCTTGGGAGCGTTTACCACAACGCAGTTCGCTGTAAAAAATTCGTTTAGGGAGCCTGTGATCTGGCATGCGAGTCAAGTGACCAGCCCAGCGAAACTGATTCTTCATCAGTAGAGTGTGGATACTGGGCATGGGCGCTCTTTCTAGGACTTCAGTGTCTGGAATCTTGTCTTCCCATTTAATCTTCAGTAGCTTCCTTAGGTAGACTGTGGAAGTGATAACATTTCCTAGCATGTCGCTGATAAACAGTCCAGGTTTCACAAGCATATAGCAGTGTGGATAATACAACTGCTTTGTAGACTTTTAGCTTTGTTTGCAGGCTTATTCCAGTTCTGTCCCATACATTCTTGTACAGTCTGCCAAAGGCCACACTGGCCTTGGAGATTCTTGCATTCACTTCGTCATCAATTGTGGCACAGTGCTGCCAAGATAGGTGAATTTGTCCACAACACTTAATCTATGATCATTCACTTTGATGTTCGGCACAGTGTGATTATTCCCTGGAGCTGGCTGGTAATAACTACAGTCTTCTCCAAGCTGATATTGAACCCAAAGTTGGCACAGGCATGTGAGAAAGCTGAAACATTATGTTGCATGTCCGCCTCTAAGTTGGCGTATAGAGCGCAATCATCAGCAAACAGGAGCTCTCTGACGGTGTCGCTGTTAATTTTGGTTTTAGCTTTCAGCCTTCTGAGATTGAATAACTTTCCATCCATACGGTAGTTGATGTCTATTCCAATGTCGCCGTTCTCGAAGGCATTCATCAACATGGCTGAAAACATGAGGCTGAACAGTGTTGGTGCCAGGACACATCCATTGGTGACAGGAAAGGATTCAGACAGTTCACCATTTTCCTGTTACTCTTGCCTGCATGCCATCATGAAATAGCCGCACTATTTGGACAAACTTTCGTGGATAGCCATATTTTGCCATAATCTTCCACAGTCCTCTGCTGACTGTATCAAAAGCCTTGGTAAGGTCAATGAAAGTAGAGAACATTTCGCAGTTCTGTTCCTGACATTTCTCTTGCAGCGAAAATCATGTCAACAGTTCCACGTTCTTTTCTGAAGCCACATTGACTCTCAGGAAGAAGACCTTGATCAAGATGGTCTGTGAGGCAATTGAGAAGAATTCTGGTATCTTCCCTGCAATTGAAAGCAAGGAGATGCCTTGGTGGTTGTCACAGGATTGGCAGTTTCCTTTACGTTTGTAAAGGTGAACTATTGACGCGTCCTTGAAATCTTGTGGCATGGTCTCGTTCACCCATATGTTTGTAAAGACTTGGTGAAGCTGCTCTGTTAGGACCGGCCCACCTGCCTTTTATATATCTGCTGGGATGGAGTCAGGACCAGGTGCCTTGCTGCTGGAGAGTTGCTGGATGGCTTTGTTTACTTCCACTATGGTTGGCAGGTCATCAAGTGTCTCATTGGTGGGAACTTGAGGAAGGCAGTTGATGGTTTCATCATCGAAGAAGGAAGTTGCATTTAAGATGTTGCTGAAATGCTCTGCCCAGCGTTGAAGGATTTCTTTCTTATCGGTGACCAATGTTCCCCCATCTGCACTGAAGAGGGGAACTATGCTTGGTGATGTAGGACCATAGACCACTTTCAGTGAGTCGTAGAAGTTTTTCATATCATGTCTGTCAGCAAAGCCCTGAATTTCATCAGCTTTGCTGCTCAGCCAGGAGTCCCGCATGTGCCGAAGTTTCTGCTGCACTACTCTCTGAATGTTCTTGAAGGCATCTCTTTTTGATGTTGACTTCAGGTCATTCAAATGTGCCTTGAGGAGAAGATGTTTCTCGGCCAGCAATTGGTTGATGTCTTCGGAATTTTCATCAAAGCAGTCTTTATGCTTTCGGGGGGCTGGACCCAGGATTTCCATAGCAGTGTTGTAAATTATGTCCTTTAGGGCTCTCCATTCTGTTTCTGTATCCTGTTTAGCTGCAGCATTGGGCTTGAGGTGGTCTTCCAGCGTATTGTCAAACGATTGCTGCATTTTCTTGCTGTTTAAGTGGGTGACATTTAGCTTTTTTTGCATTTTCACCCCTTGAGAACGCCTGATGTGAATGTTTATTTTCGAGACAATGAGACGATGGTCTGTCCAACATTTGGCACCACACATTGATTTTGTCACTCGAACGTCTTGTCTGTCACTCCTGACAATGATATAGACAATGAGGTGCCAGTGTTTCGAGCGAGGGTGCAACTACGATGTCCTATTTCTCATGGGGAGACGGAAAATTGTGTTCGTAATCAGGAGATCATGTTCGGCACATGTTTGAAGGAGGAGGAGTCCGTTGCTGTTACAATTTCCGACTCCATGCTTTCCCATAATGCCACTCCAAGAGGTGGTGTCTCTGCCCACTCTGGCATTGAAATCCCCAAGGAGTATAAGTTTGTCTCCTTTGGGAACAGATGTTAGTACATTGTGCAGGTCCTCATAGAACTTATTCTTGACATCATCTTCGTTGGTGCATAGACACTCACAATGGTTGCATGCTTCCTTCCATTCAGCAGGGGCAACTTAATGGTCATGAGCCATTTATAGCCTTTGGAAATCCAGCTAATTTGCTGACCAGGGCCGACTTAATGGCAAATCCCACACCGGATTGGCGTCTTTCCTCGCTTTTCCTTCCACTCCAGAAAAATGTGTAGCCGGCACCTATTTCACAGATTTGGCCTTCTTCTGCAAGTCATGTCTAGAAATTGTCTGGAAAGGGATGGTGGCTTGGAACAGAATTTGCCACCCTACCTCATTATGCCATGGCCTAAAATATGTGCAGGCTTAATACTTCACACTCCAAAGGCAGTATCTACCTGGAGACTTTACATTGATACACATCACTGGCACCTTACTGTCTTGACGGACGATAGTTTGTTACACTGTGCTTCTAACAAGGCATAATTATATCCCAAGACAGTACCGATTGTTATACCTTGCAATAACACAAAGCCTGGGCTGAACTGTAGAAACCATGTATTGCCCATGCAGCATGATCTCTCTCTCAGCCTGCCTAGTTTACTAAAGAGGAAAGGTGACACCAATGCATCTGGAACAAGACAAACTGCAGAAGCTGCCAGATCAACAAAGTAATGCTCTAACTGTCCATTTGTCAGAGCTTCAATCCTAGACCAATTATCAGTCAAAGCTGTCAATCTGCTCTGCCATGATGTTTACTCTTTAGGTTGAATTTCCTCACACTAGGATAAGGCTTGTACCCTCCCAATTGCCCAAAGCCGTTGGTATAATGCTGAATGTCGGTTTTGGTGAGTGTCGCCCAACATTCGGCACAAACAGAAAGCAGGTAATACTGTCTACTGAACTCGGTTATATCTGACTAAGAAAATATACACATCTTAGTATCATACTGTATAATAATATAAAATGTATATATTATACAATATAAACATAGATCATATGGTAAATACAAAAACACTAAGGTTGCATTGTTCTCTTTAGTGGTTTCTCAGATTTCATTTTCTTTCTTATCTAATGAGTGTTAATCAGTGTTTTTTTATTACTGTGATAACCCCAGGTTTCCGATGTCTTTCTTACATAAAATTATTAAAAGTTTCTCTTTGCTACCAACTTACCATTGATTGAAGTCAGGTATGTAAAGAGAAACAATTTTATCACTGTAGCAATGTTTCTTTTCACTGTATACAGCTGATGGAACATGAATTAAATAATAGGTCATGGTTTCATTATGAGGTTATGATTTTCCCCAGTTATTCAATCATTTTAAGTTATATATTATCAGTGATTGCATCAGATAATCAAATTCTACCAGACAGGTGCTGAATTTAGTATGAGCAAATTTGACACTTTACAGTTGTCAGCTTCACAAGCTTGTTAAAACCATAAAACATTATGTTAATTCAGCTCATGTGGGATTGAAGTTTCATAAAATGTCTTTAAATTATATATTATTTCCTTCATTTGGGCCCTTCTCATCCATCAGGTTGGGAACTTGCCCTTGCTGACATTTTCTGTCATTTACTGCCACTATAGTACCTTGCGGTGTATGGCAGAGGGGGTCTTTGAGCCTGAGGAATTAAGGCCGCCTGGCTAGTGCAGTCGCTGTGTACTGTGCAGGTTAGGATTTTCTTTTCGCCCCCGATGGAAAAAAGTCCCACACCTTACCGAAGGATCGAACCCGGGTCTCCTGAATGAGAATCCGGCGTTCTAGCCACTTGGCAGCTGCTCCTATATATATATATATATAGAGAGAGAGGGAGGGGGCAAGAAAGAGAGGGAGGGGGTGAGAGATAGAGATTTGTTCTAAATTGTTTATAAATTATTAGTATGTAAGTTTATGTAATGCCATGGCAGATTTTACCACGAAGTTATGCCATAGCATATATTTTTAAAATATGTAATATATGTATATATAATTATATTGTATTATATATTTTTTTTTTATTATAATATAATTTAAAAATGTGCTTCCTTGCAAAGTTATAATAATAACATAGGAGTATTCAGTGTGAGCGTGTTAAAAATTGCATAATGTGTTAGAATATTACATTTTTACTACATTTGATATTATGTACTGATTCAGAGTCTTTGAAGATGGTGAACCTCTTATTGAGAGCATCTTGGCCTTAAATTACTTGTCAACTATTCCGGCTTGTAGTTTCTGATTGTGCATGCAGTTTCTTGACAAGAATTGATATTGATAGATTATTTGTTTTCACATTGTGATTGATGATATGAATAATCTTTACAAACATGTTTGTAATAATGTCATCTTAAGTGGTGGAGTATGTTAAAGATATTTTGTGTAGTTCTAACAAATGAAGACCTTCTGTGAATGATTGTGTGGATTTTAGTGTAAATGTAAGTAACCTTCATTCTAGGGTAGTGAATTGGACACCTAGACTTCTCAGAAAAGAGTGAAAAACTATGAAAACCCTTTTGCACATTGTAAATGTTAAAATTCCTCCAGAAGTTGAAAGTTGAAAAACGTGGGTGAAAGAGGCTGTTGTGCAGTAGAGGTCCCTTTTGCACACCTTAGGCGCATTGGGCTTATGATGCTAGACTCATATTTGCATAGACCAATCATCAATCAATCAACCAATTGCCATCTCCACAGTGAAGGTTGGCTGTAATGGATCTCCAACACTGTCTCACCTTGATTGTACATTCTGTCAGATTGATGTTCATCCATCTTTTGATGTGATCTTCGCACTTGTATCGTTGTCTACCTCTTGCTTGCTTGCCTTCAACCTTGTCCTCCAGATGGTTTTTATGAGTGTTATGTCTTTCAGTGTGGCCAAAATATTTCACATGCCTCTGATTTATTTCTTTCATCAACTCTCTTTTATTTCTTTCATCAACTTTCTTTTCATTCCCAGTTTTTCTAGAATCTCTTTATTTCATTGTTTTTGTTTCCATGAAATACAACATATTCTTCTGTATATCCACATCTCCAGGGCCTCTATTTGACTTTCTAATTGCTTTTTCATTGTTCAGGCTTCCACGCCATACAGTAAGTGTTGGATATACATATCATTTGACAATTCTCATTTTTAATGCAATGTTAATTTCTCTAGATGTTAATCCTGATTTCATGATGTTGAAAGCATTTTTGGCCATTCCTATTCTCTTTTATTTCTATTTCACTTTGCCGTCATCTGTTATTATATGTCCAAGATGGAGAAACTTGTTATTTCTTCTAGTATCTGCCCGTTTACTGTGATGTTCATTGATGAACTCTCCTTTCCACTGCTAATTATTATAGTTTTCATTTATTAATGTCAATATCTAAGCCACATTCTGCACTATGGCTCTTTACTTGTTCCACTAGGTCTTGTAACTCTTGCTCACTTTCTGCTAGTAACACGGTATCATCAGCATACCTAAGATTATTTATGATTCTTCCATTTATGTTAGGTCCAGGTTAAATTTAGAAAACAAAACATGAGAAAACCCACATAATGAATGCTTGTGGCGTGAGTGGTTCTGGAATGTACACATTTGGTGACTGCTGTAGCAACAGATTCCTCATAGCTTCATTAACTGGTTTGCCTTTTCGGTTCACGAGTGCTTTTTTTTTCAGGAGACTCACCAATGTAGAGCTCATGGAGAGAGCTAAACAAATCCCAGTAAACCAAGAGGTGAAGAAAAGAGGGCGGTGGATAGGACACACTTTGAAAAAACCTGAGGGCAATATAACTAGACACTCTCTTGTCTGGAACACACAAGGCGAGTGAGATAGTGGGAGACCTAAAAACACAAGGAGATGAGAATTACAGACAGAGATGAATCATATTAGGAGGACATGGAGGGAGCTGCAGGAGATAGCAAAGATAGAACAGATTGGCATGTTTTGGTTTAGAACCAATGGAGGTTAAAGGGCAGAAGAAGAAGAAGAAGAAGAGTCTAATATCTCTATTCCACCACTTCTGTATTACAATGTTGCCTTCATAGTTTTATGTTATTTTATGTACGGTGTATATTACAATAGAGTAAGTACATGAAACAAATGTAAAATGTTTGAAACTTGTTACACTTTATTGTTTATCTTATGTAATGCTTGTTTCTTATGCTACAACATGGTGATGATTGTGTTAGCATGAATGCCCCTGTCTTTTTGGTGCTGTTATGATTTTACTTTTAATGTAATGTTAAACTAGTGAATGTTTCCGGTGATGTTGATTCAACTTTGGCTGCTCTTTGAGTGAACATCAGTGTTTGGCTTACCCCAACAGATGGCATTCAGTGCAGCTGCATCTTTCCTCCCTGTTAACTGATTCAGTGCCAAACATACAATAGGTTTGGACCAAACATTGAACACAATCAAATCAACAAGTCTTGTCATGTAAATTTCTGTTCACTGAGCATTGAAACTGCGGAAGATACGATAAAACGAAACAAATAACACCATGAAACAAAACAAATAACACGATGACCCTAGTATGACGATATATCCTCCTTCTGCCCAAATGGGAGGTCATATTTAGCGATATATTATCTTTCAGCACTGAATTAGTTCAGCCACTCTCAACACCTGTGTTTCCGTAAAATTGTTTCAACAAGAGTCATTAAAGTGTCCATAGAAACATTTGTTTGTTAGTATAATTAGATAGCATATTCATGGGATCAAATCCTCATTGAGGTGGATTTGTTAAAATTTACCTGGGCTCCTGGTCTAACATGGCTACCAGAAAATGTCCTGGCAAGTGCGGCTTGTGGGATACTGACCACATCACCCACTGGTTACCGATTGGTGGATACCTACGTGGGGCTGGCGCCATATTCCCAGTGTGCCTGGTGGCATATATAAGTGTTCTTGACTTAACTATACTTATAATTTACAAGTTAGTTTCATATCCTTTGCAGGATGTCTCAGTCAACCCCAGCATGGTTTTAAGAAAATCATGTAATCTTGTGAGGCTAAATGTGTAGATGAAAACACGGTATGAAATCAGGCAGCAGTTAATACATGTTTGCATTTGCACTAAATGGATTTGGGCCAAAAACTAGAGCCTAAGAATTTTTTGATTTATAACAACATAAATAATAGATTTCTTAAGATTTTAGATCACTTGTCAGTGTTCATAACGTGTGATTTACAACAAGAACATAAAAAGTGATTTCTTAAATGATTAGAATCACACGCAAGGTTATCATGATATGTGATTAATACAAACAGAAAAACTTATTTCTTAAATTATTAGAATCATTTGTCAGGTTGTGCAACTTTCATATGTCATATATTTAACTTAGGGAAAACAGAGTTGAACAGAGTGTTCAATTTTGGGGAGATCTAATATGACTAGTTGTACACACAAAATGACAAAAACAAGGCATATTGAGAACCTGTGGAAAAACAAATACAAGCTCACACAGAAATCACAGACACACACATCCAACTTTTAAGTTTTGACACATTTATTTTAATATATGCAACGACGCTTAAAAATAGTAAGAATAAATCCGTTAATGCATGCTGCACGTCTTTTTCTGCCTGGATCAACTTACACATCCATTAGTAGTGTCTAATCTGTCTAAGACATGACTAAAATGTCTATTTCTGCCTGAATCAACTGACACGTCCAGTAGTGGTGTTTGTTCTGTCCCTGACAAAAGCATTACTGAAATGTCAAACTTATGTGACATATTTTAACTGATTGATTCTTATTTTTCTTCAGTTTTGTTACATATTGTTTGTACATTGTAAAATAAATTTTCCATTATTTAATTAGTGATAATGTATCTGTGTTATTGTTATTTCTATGTGAGCTTGTATGTGTTGTTTCTCTGCAAGATCTCAACATGCCAGTTTTGTTTCCTTTTGCATTGCCATCACTTCTGTTGTCAAAATGTTTCTTATTTACTAACTGTACATAGTCCTGCTCTTATAATGAAAATAAAAGTGTAAAGTTATAGAATAGACTTGTTATCGTTGACACATTTTCGTCTATTCTGATCGTGTTTTCGGCAAAATGAAAGTCTATAGATATTTTTGTTGATTAACATCATTGTGAAAAACTCTTCATGCATAAGGATAGCAATCAGAATACTAGTCTCTGATGGCAAGGAAAGATAAAGCATTTGAGATGAAATGCTTGAGAAAAATTGTTTGTGTCACTAGAAGAGACAAGGATGAATAATAATATTAGAAGAGACACAGGAACAATGTTATGTACAGAATATGTCATCGTTTCATTCAGTTGTCCAGTCCAAAACTTTTCACACATAACACTTTTTAAAAATTTCTCTCTGTCAAAGGCCAGATGTCCTGTCTCTGTTGCTGTCATAACTTATTTATCTCATCTTGAAATCCGCAATCCCTCTACATTGTGGTCTTCCTTGTCTCCATCTCCCTTTAGGGAGTCTCCGTGGCAAAGTAGTCAAGCCGTCTGACTCTGGCTTTGAAGGTTGTGGGTTTGATTCCGCGCAGCGTCCTCCGGTTCATGAGTGCATGTTTTCAGATACTCCTGGGGGTCATCACTGGAGCTATGGAGTTAGTGCTTTGTGTGACACTTTCAGCACTTCGCTGCGGAAAGAGACTGAGCCATATGGGATAAAACCCGGTGCAATGAAGTCGACCCTGTCGACTTTTAAGCGACTTTTATTTTTAAAGTCCCTGGTACATTTTTTTTTTTTTTTACATATTTCCCCCGTCCCTACACAGTATACGTAAAAATGTAAACTAAATTTAATAACACACACTAGAACAAGTCTAGACATCTACATAAAACGTGATTTGCAGGTCTGCTTACGTCAGGGGTGGGCAAACTTTTTGTGCGGAGGGCCGCATTGACAAATGTAAAGCTATTGGAGGGCCGCATATATATATATATATATATATATATATATATATATATATATATATATATATATATATATATATATATATATAATGTCCATTTTGTGTACAGCAACCTATCACAATAAGTAATTATTAATTATTTATAGGTTTGTAAGCAGTATAAATAACTAATTATTGCAATTCTATTTTACTCATACACTTATACATTATATTTGACAATATGGACAAAAACTTACTAATTTGTTAACAAGATTTTACAGCTTGTTATTATAACAAATATTCGTCACTATCAATGGCTTTAATTTAGATACAAACCGACTACATTGTCACTATAATTGTTGATTTAGAATGAGATGTATTTAACTGCTTGCACTTTTTGACAATATTCTTGAAATTGGAGCAAGTTTACTTGTTGAAATTCACATGACAGCATGCAAGTTGCAGTCAGACAATAAAGACCTATTCTTAGATTCGTTGATCTTCAAGCAAGAGAATGCTTGTTCACAAATGTATGTTGATCCAAACAATGATAAAAGTTTAGCTGCAAAGTTTTTAAAGTTGGGAAATAATTCTTGTAATAAAGATCCATAGAAATCCAGCAAACCATCTGACTTGAATTTCTCTTTTAGGTCATGATCTGCTTGTAAGTCAAGCAGCTCCAACTGTATGTCCTCTGTGGCTGTATCAGCTTCTGCACTAAAAGGGGGAACTGAGAATACTGAACTGTGGCACTAAGTTCTTGAAATCTTGGAATCTCCATCCAAATTCTTCAGTTAATGCATCTAATTGGACTTTGCACTTTTCAGTCATTTCACCAGAAATGGTTTCTTGTTTCAGCAAAGGGAAGTGACAAAATCTGTTTTCACTTGCTTGTCTGGAGAACAGTGAGAGTTTTGCTGAAATGATTTTACTTGTACATACAATTCAAGTGCAAACACACCATTGCCCTGAAGTTTGACATTCCGTTCATTTAACTTTTCCATAATTTCAATGACGAAGATAGAATCTAACTTCCACTCTTTATTGACAATGTTAGTATTAAAGTCACATTCAATGCCCTTCATCTCTAGGAACATCATTATTTCTTCTCTGAGTTCCCACACTCGCCTCAACACCTTGCCGAGACTCAGCCATCGAACACTGGTGTAGTACAAGACATTGGAATGTTCAGTTTCCAAATCGTGAAGTAATGCCTTGAACTGTATGTGATTAAGTCCTCTTGATCTGATGAGGCTAATGACACTGACAACTGGGCTGATGCTTGATATTCAAAACAGTTTTACACAGACTTTCTTGATGGATCACATGGTGAAGTGGTAATAATGTGTGGTCTAGATATTCTGCTTTAACCTTATCACTTATCAGCTTTACCTGACCTACATTTTTTCCAGTCAAAGCTCCAGCTCCGTCAGTTGTAACACTTGCCATCTTGTTCCAAACCAAACCAGTTCTTTCAATACAGTTAGTAACAGCATTGAATATATCATGGCCTGTTGTTGTGTCTTTGAGTGACTCAACACTCAGTAACTCTTCAGTGAGTTTGAAAGAAGTGTTTATTCCACGTTTAAATATCAATAATTGGGCAATATCATGTACATCGGTACTCTCATCCAATGCAGGAGAGTACCACAAAAATTGTTTACTTACATCTTGAAGTTTATGCATCAAATTGTCACTTATCTTGTCAACACGTCTGACCACAGTTCTCCTTGATAAAGTAATGTTGTCAAATCTGTGTTGTTGTTGTTTTTGCATCAAGCAAACATTCCTTGATGAACTCGCCATCAGAAAATGTCTTGTTCTGTTTTACAATTATGTGTGACAGCACAAGACTAGCTTCAATTGCAGCATCTTGAATTGAAGACTGTTTAGTGAAAACAGTTTGCTGTTTCTTCAAATTTTTCACCAACTCCAGGCATTTTCTTTCGCTCCCTTCGTTTGTTAAATTGTATCCGTAATCGGAATATTTTTTGATAATGTCTTTTTAAACTGTACTCTTTGAAGACAGCCACTGACTCACGACACAACAAGCAAACTGATTTGCTACCAATTTTTATAAAACAGTACTTAGTTGTCCATTCATCATTAACAACACGGCATTCATCTTCAATCTTACATTTCGTTTGTTATTTACACTCATTGTTTTAATAAAATTCGAACAGTTAGAAATGTACACAATTTTAAAACGGAAATGAAACAAAACCTACTTCCGGCTGTGTGTGAAAATAAAATATGTGGAAAACAAGTAGTAAATTCAGAATAAATTTCAGAAATATATCAAGACTACTACAACAAAGAAATTAATTTGAGCATTATAAAAGTGGAAATAATTTATAACAGCAAAAACTCTTTTAAATTTAATATTTTCTTGCAAAATACATCATTTGATTCACCGGAGAAATATCTGTTTTTCATAAAATCATCCTTATTAAATTTTGTCATGTCAATAAATATTTCTCTATATGAAAATCAATAAATTCGCATTTTAGCAAAACATGGTTCCAATTGTTGCTGTATGTAGCCGGGGGGCGAGTCTAAGGTGAGCGCCCAACCTTGCATAAATACCCCAAAGGCTTGTGCGTTCATCACCTATGCAGCAAAAGCCCAACTCCTGGCCTTCTCGTGGCGGAACTGTTTTAACTGACAGGAGAAGGGGCGGTGGCAAGTCACTGGCGCCGAGAAATAATCAGAACGCTCTAGCTGTGTATGCACGTACATGCATGCGCATTCATGTGTGTACGTGCCTATACACCTAAACTCGAGTAAGACCACAGTCTGCTCTAGCAAAGGAAAGGTGCTGAAGACGGAGGCAACCAGCCAGGAGGCGCACCACAAACATCAGGATGCCACACAATGACGCGTAATGAAATATATCGACTACTGCTAAATGCTATGGTGTTCGCCCTGCTTTGGACCCCCAGGCAGGTGCAGTGCCGAACCCTATGCCTCAAAAGGTTCCAACCACAACTACTGGAGGTCCTTCTCAGGTGTCCTGTGGAGCCAGAGGAACTGAGAATAAAGCGTCTGGCCATACCAAACAAAGACTAAAACTAATACACTGGAATGCGGAGGGAATCAGCAAGAAACAAAAACATAAATAAATACATACATATTTAAAAAAAAAAAATAGAACTAGAAAACATCTTGGACCAAGAAATGGTAAGCTTATGTTGCTTGCAAAAAACACCTCAATGAAAACGAAATAATGTCTGGGAAATTGCCAGTACTAAGGACACTACTCACTGAACTTAGCATTCAGCATAAGGTCACCATACACTGTATGCCATCCTACTGTGGAGTACCCGGAAACGACAGAACTGATCGACTGGCTAAGGAAGGAGCAAAAGAAAAAAGCATGATGTGCCAGTTACATACCACCAAAAGAAAAGAATGATCAAATCAGTCAGAAGGCCACCAACACCTGCTCAAGACGACTACCACCTTATAGACAGACCAGAAGTCATTATTCTGCGCCTTAGAACAGGACACAATAGACTACGCAACCACGTGTATACAAAATTCAAGATTGGTGATTCAGCCATGTGCACACGTGGTTTCTCGTCGCAGACAGCAGAGCACATACTCGAAGACTGCCCAAATTACAATATGTCTAAGCAAACCTTCTGGCCTAGAGAGACGACAGTGAAAGATAAACTCTATGGATTGCTAAGTGAACTAAAAAGGACAGTTAAATTCATACAAGAGGCAACATTGCAGTTATAGTTATAGACATATTTAAGGAGAACGAAAGAAGAAGATGAAGCATTACATTACGAAGGTCAAGGACTGTTTACAAAAATCGGTAATTCGAAAGAAATTTTGACAAGAATGTTAAAACAACCACAACGGTACATGAAATGCTGTAAAATTCAGCAAAATAACTTAAAAACGAAGTTAAAAGTTTATTTCTAAATGCCCTCTCGGACCGCATAAAATCAGTTGGCATGCCGCATGCGGCCCGCGGGCCATAGTTTGCCCACCCCTGGCTTACGTTATATAACGAATGTCAGAAGAGCGAGAAGTACAGAACCGTGAAGTATGGTGGGAAAAACAATATCAAGTAATTGGTTCTTGTATTAACGCGATCTTGAAATAATCTTAACCCCCCCCCCCCCCCCCCCGATACCCTAAACACACGCGCGCACGCACCCCCCCCCCCCCCGCCCCCCCCCCCCCCCCCACACACACACACAACTACCGACTGTCTGAAAGAAGCTAATCTTCTTCTTCTTTCGTTCGCTTGAAATATGTCTATAACTGCAATGTTGTCTCTTGTATGAATTTAACAGTCTTTTTTTAGTTCACACAACGGTCCATAGAGTTTATCTTCCACTGTCGTCTCTCTAGACCAGAAGGTTTGCCTAGGTATGTTATATTTTGGGCAGTCTTGAAATATGTGCTCTGCTGTCTGCGACGCCAATCCACATGTGCACATGGCTGTTTCGCCAATCTTGAATTTTGTATACACGTGGTTGCGTAATCTATTGTGTCCTGTTCTGAGGCGCAGAATAATGACTTGTTCTGGTCTATCCATAAACGTGGTAGTAATCTTGAGCAGGTTTTGGTGGCTTTCTGACTGATTTGATCATTCTTTTCTTTTGGTGGTATGTAAGGGGCACATCAGGCTGGTCTTCTTTGGCTCCTTCCTTAGCCAATTGATCAGCTCTGTCGTTTCCGGGTACTCCACAGTGGGATGGTATCCACTGTATGGTGACCTTATGTTGACTGCTAAGTTCAGAAAGTAGTGTCTTTTTTTTTTTTTTTTTTAGCATATCCTTTACAGGACTTAGCTGTCAACACCAGCATCTTTCAGCTGTATGTTGAACTCTTGGCAAGATTACGCTCAGTAGTTTGCCATTGCTTTCTGAGCGGCCGGCTCAGTATCCCGCAAGTCACGAGCGGGGGTCGAACCGCCTCAGCTCTCGCTCCGCTACGAGACTCTGCGTGATAAACGGGATTACAGAGAGAAAGTGTTGTAACCCCACAGCCAGAGAGACCAGTGTCCTTAGTACTGGCAATTTCCCAGACAGAAGCGCCTCGAGTACTAATGTTGCATCTGTCAGTAGCACGACAGGTTGTGTACCATTGCTGGTACCCAGTAATTTCTCTGTTGCTATCTTGATTGCCTCAATTTCAGCATCACAGTTATGGCAGTACTTTCCTGTCGGTACTCTGGCTGTGTCCCTTGTATTATTTGGGTATTCTATGTACACTCCTGCTCCTCCATTTCGAACAGCATTTTGTGCTTACCCATTTGTGAGTTGTAAGGGGGGAGGTAACTAAGTAGGAAATAAGGACTTTAGTCCTTCGTAGGGACGTCATATTTTACTATACAAAAGTCATGATCCTATACTCTGACGTCACCAAACTGAGTCCTTTTCGGACCGCATTTTTAAAAAAATTTTGGCGGGTATTTTCTTGGTTCTGGGTGACTACTTCCGGTTGTCGTGGTGACTACTTCCGGTCTAGGGGTGGTGGTGACGGCGGCGGCGGTTGCGCGGTGGTGGTGGCGGCGGGTTCGAGTCCCAGTGTGTGTGTGTGTGTGTGTGTGTGTGTGTGTGTGTGTGTGTGTGTGTGTGTGTGTGTGTGTGTGTGTGTGGTGATCAAACCCCAGTCATATCGAACCCTTTCGATGAGGAGATCGAAATCCAATATGACAGAATATGCTTTATTCCATCTCTCGATCTAATTCGAGTAGGTCAAGTACTGACCGCTTTAATAAACTTTTGTACGCTTCGGTAGAAGTCCCGACCCGTGTATCAACATTAAGCGCTTGGTGAAAATCTGGTTTAGAAATATACTAGACAACTATAGAATTTTATTAAAAATTAACCCTAAAACTTAATTAAACACCAAAAATTTCTTGTATGTTTATTAAAGAATAGTTACGTCAATATAAAACTACGAGTCTCCATTAATTTAAACCATAACTTCCCGAGATAATCATAAAAATATGTAATATTATTAAACCCTGCAGTTATACCCCTTAATTATAAAAGTATGCCAAGGTAGACTATTCGGGGCTCTTGACTCAACCAGAATTGTTTCCCCCTTTTACACACTAACTTCCCCTTGAATGACCACGTACCTGCGCGCACAAGCAACCTGTAACGCTTCACCGAGCACGCCCCGCGAGAAAAATACAATGGCCAGCGACGGTCGTACGAGATTACCCGATACCAGTCAACCAGAACGCCTACGGAATTGTCAATTAACGTCGACGGACTTCAATGCTTATCACAGATAGAGAGCAGAAGACAAGCGGGACTGTGAAGGGAATATTTGCACCGAAAAAAATATAGCTATACGAAGCTATTATATAAATAGTTTGAAATATTTAAATAGATATGTATTTATTTATTTATTTATTTATTTATTAATGTATTTATTTATTTATATATGTATGTATTTCTATAGCTGCCTGTAGGTTGTCTCATTGGGTATATATACGTACATGCGTTGATGACTTGGTCACGTGGGAAATGTGCGCGAGTCTGTATGTGTATATGTGTGCGTGCGCTCGCGGGTGTGCTATCAATTGCAGGACGTCGCAGTCAACCTCAACATTCTATGGAGTTTCGTGTGTGCTGGGGCAAGTTTGCGATTCTCGTTTTGAATGAACACCAGCCAGGTCATGTGCGTATGAAGAGGATGTATCAAAAGCTAGCTGTCTATCTATTACAGGACGTCGCAGTTAGCCACAACCTTGTTTATGCAATGCATTTACAGGACGTTGCAGACAGCCCCAACATTGATTGTTTGCGCGTGTACCACCATCCCATCCGTGTGTGCGTATGTGTGCGCACATGTAGGCGTGTGTGCGTGCGTTGGTGTGCTATCAATTACAGGACAGCGCAGTCAACCTCAACATTCGTGCTTCCTGGGCAAGCTTGCAATAGTCATTTTGTACGAACGACAACCGTGTCATGTGCACACGTGTGTGTGTTTGCACATCCGTGCGTGAGTGTTTTCGTGCGTGCGCATATGCGCGCTCGCAGGAAAACTTCAACATTTGGGGAGTGGCTGTGGAGTGGGTGTAGAAAAGATTGTTGCTGTTAGTAAAAAGATGGGTGGATCAAGAGGCGGTGTGAGTGAAAGGTGTGCGTGAGTTTTGTGCTTGCGTGCGCGCGCATGTGCGCGCTCGTAGGAAACTTCATTATTTGGTGTCATCTCACAACCAAAGCTATCCCTCGTACTATAGTTGTGTCTGTCTATTACATACTACAGTCAAGTTGAAATGGATTGCATTTACAGGACGTCGCAGTCAGTCCCAGCATTCATGCTTCTTAGGCAAGCTTGTCGATGTCTTTCTGACAAACCGGTACCCATGATCGTCTGTAGTGTCTGTCACCAGGATTACCATCATCAGCATCACCCAGCTCCATCAACAAAATCCCTATTATCATCATCAACATCAGCATCGTCATCAGATGAAGGAGACCGATCGGGTGACTCACCACAGGGCTATGTCGGCGGAGTGACCGTACATGAACGTGATCAGACATTTCTTTGGGGAAAACCGGAGGTTGACTCAGAGCGTGCTGACAACATAACGATACAGCCGATCAAATATAGCGGTGCTTCCGATCATATGTCTAAGGTATACAATCGAAACACGTGACTAAAACTAGTTAATGATGGCGTCGCACACGATCACATGTGTAATAGTACAACCACGTGACTAAAAACGTTCAAAGATGGCGCTGTAACCGGTCACGTGGCTTATGGGACACAGCCGTTCAAATATGGCGATGCTTCCGGTCATTTGACTAAGGGATACAATCTAATCTCGTGACTAAATCCGGATAAAGATGACTTCGCACTCGATCACCTGTGTAAGGATACAGCTGAAACACGAAGGTACTGACTACGACCGGAAGTATCCATGGAACCCAAACGCACAATGGATGAGATTACATCCCAGTCGATCTTACAAAGCATTTTAAATCTGCCATCAGTGTTGTCAACACCTAGAAAATGATCAAGAGAGGACACCCTTCTTCCAAAAAACAAAAGAAACGTCAAAGAGAAACACGAAATCATGGAGTACAATCCCTTGCAAACGAAAAACATGACTGACTCCACTCACAATCCAGTGTGACACAGAGCAAAAGCTTCATTCCCACAAATTAGTATTGGTGCACGCTCAGAAAAATAAAGACACTGGTTTCCAAAATAATCTCTACCAAAGTTCACCAGAGTATACCAGTTTTGACAAAAGTAGCACAACTTCTACGTTACCTGTTTTGAAGACTGGTGATTCTTGTTTCTTCATCTCAGCTCTGTCATTAGACATGTTGTTCTGCAAGAAACCTACTTCTTGTAGTCAGACAGCCGTAGACCCGCATGAGACAACATTTGATCTGCTTGACGATTCTACTTCAGATGCAAATATTGACCTTCTGTCTAGCGGTAATGAACCAGTACTCTGAGCTTCTCAAGAAAATCAACGCTTTGTGGAATGAAAACTATCCTACCTGCTGGTTTCCGAAGTTGCTCCTCTGTCGCAGCAGATGAAATACAACACCCATCGAGTAAGGTATGTATAAATAGCGAAGGTCATGATCATAGTTTCCAAGAACAGGTGTGTTAGCTCCGGTGTCTATTGGTACATTCTATTATCTGGTACTCTTTATTTCACTATGAACGACTAGGTGCTGAAGTCTTCTAAGTTTCAATGTGATTTTTTTCCTCCTCTCCAGGTTAATTTTGCAACAGAACAGCACTTCTTAACAGTTCATATCGTTGGCACGGAAGAACGCAATGGTAACTGGCACCATGTAACCAGAGAACGTGTGAATTTTGAACGGCGTATACTAGCGTTGGACCAAATTCTGACCCCAGTCCTGGGGGACAGTCACAGAGTCAAAGTCCTGGAGCAAAGAAAAAATCGAGAACAACAGTGAAAGAGGCCGAGATAGTCCTAATCCCCATGTGGTAACTGATATTTAAAATACAAAGGTCAAGCCACACTAGCGGACGAAGTATTAAAACACCTACATAAAAACAAGATGGTTGTAATATACTTACATTCATGTCTTCAATAGCTGACCAGTCCTCAATATGAAGAAAAAACTACAGTGGGTGTGAGGAGACTATATGTATAGCACTGTTATTCTGACTTCACAGACTGTAGCTCACAGTGACTACAACGCAAGTAACACGGCGCCCTCTATGCTATCTATTTCATCATGACTAGAGGTCATGTAACGAGCATGACCCGCATTCCCCAACCCAGCTCAAACATACATCAGGTCAACGAGCGGGTAGTAGAACGACTAGTCGCGACATACGAACAGCTACGTCAGCGTAATCTGAACCGCTTGACCTAAGAAACTGGCTGAAACCGGTTTTACGCGTGGCTCAAAGACTAGTATATAAACCCGAGGGTGGTAACAGTCAAGCATTGTTATCCGAAGATGACTACAGACCTCAAAACTGTGCCTGCTAACTGGGTCTACATGACTCGTAGTGGTGAGACTATTAGACCAGTGGGTGGTGGTGATAAGGCTGTGTTTGTCTCATCCTACAGAGGCACGAGCACGTTACACATCCGTAGATTTTTCGGTGAATCCGACAAGAAGTTCCCGACTAAGATTGGAATGACACTCACTCGGCAAGAATATGAACAGATGATCGCCATGCATCGCGAGATCCTAACTGACTTTGACAGACTCAACCAAGTTAACCAAGCCAGTAACGAAGTCAAACAAGACACTAACAGAGGCAAGCCAAGTCAGTATCCAAAACATTCAAGTCAATGCTCATGTCAAACAAGCCACTACCAGAAGCAATCAAACCCAAAACACTCAAGTCAGTGCTCAAGTTAAACAAGGAACTAACCGAAACCATCAAGTAGACGCATACTATACCGCTAGTTTTCAACCCAGCTACAGTCAGATGTGTGATGACCCCACCAATCAGCTGTGTGATGAGTCCAATAACCAGCTGTTTGATGTGCAACAAGTCACGAACCGAATCAACCAAGTCCAACACACTCAACGCAGTACTCAAGCCAAACAGGGTACTAAACGAAGCCACCAAGTAGACGCATACTATACCACCAGTTATCAACCAAGCTACAGTCAGATGTGTGATGACACCAACAACCAGCTATGTGAAGAGCCCAATAGCCAGATGTTTGATGTGCCAGACACTCAGATGATTGATGGCCCTGTTGTCTACAATACTCAGATGTCAGCCCTCCAATCAGGAGATCAGCCTTATGACTACATGCCAAGTGACATATACATACCAGGCTACCAGCTGGAAAAACCAACCTACTCAGACAATGGTGTGAAGAAACCCAGAAACAACATACAGTGTGTATAGCTCTGTATGTGAAAATAAAATGATGTGATGATACTATGTATACCACCTCATATCACATCATCCATTTCGTATAATGACATTATGCATTTTTATTCTTGAAAAATGTACTGAAATACTGTAAAATGTACTGAACTACTGTAAAATAAACAGGTCTATATTATAATTACGTCTTGGTTGTTGAATTTTTTAGTGTTTACGGTGTATATAGTTGTCATGTGATGAGAGAATGAAGGGCAAAAATCTTGGTCAAGTAATAAAATTTGTTAGCCAAAGGGGAAAATTTTTGGCTACATTTCAACCAGACTTATAAAAAGCTCACCCAATCTTATGAAAAGTAGGAAAATTTGTTAACCAAATGTGAAAAGGTTAGCCGAATTTCAAACCAAACTTATAAAAAATCTCAGTCAAACATATGAAAAGTAGGAAAATTTGTTAACCAAACGTGAAAAGTTTGGCCAACTGTCACCCAAACTTATGAAAAGTGGGAAATTTTGTTGTCCAGCTGGTGAAAAGTTTGACCACATTTCACCCAAACTTATGAAAAGTAGGAAACTTTGTTAACCAAATGGCAAAAATCTTGACCAAGTAAGTAAATGTGTTAAACAAAGGTGAGAATTTTTGGGCAAGTTTGGTCAAATTTCAAACAAAACTGATAAAAAAGTAGGAAACTTTGTTAACCAAATGTGAAAAGTTCTGGACAAGTGAAGAGATATTTCACCCAAAACTTATGAAAAGTAGGAAATTTAGTTAACAAAATAAGAAAAAAATTTAGCCAAATTTCAGCCACAACTTATTTAAAAAAAAAAAAGGAAAATTCCTTACCAAAGGGGAAAAAAATATCTCACGGTGTCATTTTACAGTCCAACCTAATAGAGATATTCGCCTGTCCCCTATGCAAACAGCTGAATTTCAGAAAAATTAAATGTATCTTATGTAATAAGTCACTATAATTGAGGGGAACAAAGAAAATTTCAACAATAAAATTGTACAAAAAATTAACAATTTACTTGTGTTGTAGTCACTGTGAGCTACAGTCTGTGAAGTCAGAATAACAGTGCTATGCATATACAGTCTCCTCACACCCACTGTAGTTTTTTTTTCTTCATATTGAGGACTGGTCAGCTATTGAAGACATGAATGTATGTATATTACAACGATCTTGTTTTCATGTAGGTGTTTTAATACTCGTCCGCTAGTGTGGTTTGACCTTTGTATTTTAATTAGCAGTTACCACATGGGGATTAGCCTATCTCGGCTCTTTTCACTGTTGTTCTCGATTTTTTGCTCCAGCACTTTGACTCTGTGACTTTCCCCAGGAATTGAGGTCAGAATTTTGTCCAACGCTAGTATACGCCGTTCAAAATTCAAACATGTTCTCTGGTTACATGGTGCCAGTTACCATTGCGTTCTTCCGTGCCAACGATATGAACTGTTAAGAAGTGCGGTTCTGTTGCAAAATTAACCTGGAGAGGATAGGAGAAAAAAAATCACATTGAAACTTATAAGACTTCAGCACCTAGTCGTTCATAGTGAAATAAAGAGTACCAGATAATAGAATGTACCAATAGACACCGGAGCTAACACACCTTGTTCTTGGAAACTATGATCATGACCTTTGCTAATTTATACATACCTTACTCGATGGGTGTTGTATTTCATCTGCTGCGACAGAGGAGCAACTTCGCAAACCAACGGTAGGATAGTTTTCATTTCACAAAGCGTTGATTTTCTTGAGAAACTCAGAGTCTGGTTCATGACAGCTAGACAGAAGGTCAATATTTGCATCTGAAGAAGAATCGTCAAGCAGTTCAAATGATGTCTCATGCGGGTCTACGGCTGTCTGACTGCCAAGAGCCGGAACTCACCCATCATGCCCGACCTCTTGGGTTTGTGTCTAGGGTTTAGAAGACTTTAGAAATATCACAACAGGCTCGCGTGCTCTCTGTATGAATCTTTCGTGCACACAACATAAGTCCATAACGCGTCCTCAGAGTACATGCACACTTTATTACCTCACAGTCCTTACCGTGGTCGCTATCATACCCACCAGCATCTCGCCTTGCAGTGTTCTGAGCATGACCATCCCACCAACTGTCTAGCAATAATGTGTCCATATTACCGCTAATCGGTGTTTATTCCTTGTTGCTGTGGCACCATACAGAATACACAAGTAACTGCCAACTGTTAATAATAGTCTATAGCTACTTACAGTACACAAGTGCCCAACGAGTCACGGCGTGTTTCCCTCGCCGCCATTCACAGTGTTCCGAAAACGAGGTCAGCTCTCTCGCCACAGCCGATCAACATGTACTGGGCCATTGACAGTTGGTTACTTCAGTGTACTGCTTCTTCCCTCCTAGTTGTCTGAATCACGAACACTTCTTCATTGTTGTCTGTGACTTCAATAACTGCGACCAGCGTAAACGCTTTCAAGCGCAGAACTTTCTCAAACTTGACCATCTTAGACTCACGCCACAGCTCAGACTGAAAACCAAGCACATTCCTTTCCGGCTTTCGCCTGGGCGCCGTCACGTGACGCATTAGCTCCGCCCACTAATGCTAGCGGCATTCGCTTGCGTTTCTGAACTGTGTGTCAACACATCTCTCCCGTTTCCAGATCCCTGATGAACCCCCAAGTGCCAATAGCCGGAACTCACCCATCATGCCCGACCTCTTGGGTTTGTGTCTAGGGCTTAGAAGACTTTAGAAATATCACAACAGTGCAATCCATCTCATGGCACTGACTACAAGAAGTAGGTTTCTTGCAGAACAACATGTCTTATGATAGAGCTGAGATGAAGAAACAAGAATCATCAGTCTTCATAACAGGTAACGTAGAAGTTGTGCTACTTTGGTCAAAACTGGCATGCTCTGGTGAACTTTGGTAGAGATTATTTTGGAAACCAGTGTCTTTATTTCTCTGTGCGTGCACCAATACTAGTTTTTTGGGAATGAAGCTTTTGCTCTGTGTCACATGGATTGTGAGTGGAGTCAGTCATGTTTTTCGTTTGCAAGGGTTGTACTCCATGATTTCGTGTTTCTCTTTGACGTTTCTATTGTTTTTGTTTTTTTTTGTTTTTGTTTTTTGGAAGAAGGGTGTCCTCTCTTGATCATTTTCTAGGTGTTGACAACACTGATGGCAGATTTAAAATGCTTTGTAAGATCGACTGGGATATAATCTCATCCATTGTGCGTTTGGGTTCCATGGATACTTCCGGTCGTAGTCAGTACCTTCGTGTCTCAGCTGTACCCTTACACAGGTGATCGAGTGCGAAGTCACCTTTATCCGTCTTTAGTCACGAGATTAGATTGTATCCCTTAGTCAAATGACCGGAAGCATCGTCATATTTGAACGGTTGTGTCTCATAAGCCACGTGACCGGTTACAGCGCCATCTTTGAACTGTTTTAGTCACGTAGTTGTACCCTTACACATGTGATCGAGTGCGACGCCATCTTTAACTGGTTTTAGTCACGTGTTTCGATTGTATACCTTAGACATATGATCGGAAGCACCGCCATATTTGATCGGCTGTATCGTTATGTTGTCAGTACGCTCTGAGTCAACCTCCAATTTTCCCCAAAGACATGTCTGAACACGTTCACATACGTTCACTCCGCCGACATAGCCCTGTGGTGAGTCACCCGATCGGTCACCTTCAGCTGATGACGATACTGCTGCTGCTGATGATGATAGTGATTTTGTTGATGGAGCTGGGTGATGCTGATGATGGTAATCCTGGTGACAGACACTACAGACGATCATGGGTACCGGTTGGTCAGAAAGACATCGGCAAGCTTGGCCAAGATTCATGAATGCTGGGGCTGACTGCGACGTCCTGTAAATGCAATCCATTACAGCTTGACTGTAGTATGTAATAGACAGACACAACTATAGTACGAGAGAAAGCTTTGGTTGTGAGATGACACCCAATATTGAAGTTTCCTTCGAGCGCGCACATGCGATCGCACGCAAGCACAAAACTCACGCACGCCTTTCACCCACACCGCCTCTTGATCCACCCATCTTTTTACTAACAGCAAAAATCTTTTCTACACCCACTCCACAGCCACTCCCCAAATATTGAAGTTTTCCTACGAGCGCTCACATGCCCGCGCACGCACACAAACACTCACACACGGATGTGCAACATCCACACACATGTGCGCATGACATGGTTGTCGTTCGTACAAAATGACTATTGCAAGCTTGCCCAGGAAGCACGCATGTTGAGGTTGACTACGCTGTCCTGTAATTGATAGCACACCCACGCGCGCACAAACGCCTACATGCGCGCACACATACACACACACGCCTACATGCGCACACACATACACACACACGGATGGGATGGTGGTACACGCGCAACCAATCAATGTTGGGGCTGTCTGCAACTTCCTGTAAATGCATTGCATAAACAAGGTTGGGGCTTACTACGACGTCCTGTAATAGATGGACAGCTAGCTGTTGATACACCATCTTCATACGCACATGACCTGGCTGGCGTTCATTCAAAATGAGAATTGCAAACTTGCCCCAAGACACACGAAACTCCATAGAATGTTGAGGTTGACTGCGACATCCTGTAATTGATAGCACTCCCGCGCGCGCACGCACACATATACACACAGACGCGCGCACATATCCCACGTGACCAAGTCATCAAGGCATGTACGTATATATACCCAATGGGGCAACCTACAGGCAGCTGTAGAAATACATACATACATATATAAATAAATAAATAAATACATACATATCTATTTAAATATTTCAAACTATTTGTATAATAGCTTCGTATAGCTATATTTTTTTTTTCGGTGCAAATATTCCCTTCACAGTCCCGGTTGTCTTCTGCTCTGTGATAAGCATTGAAGTCCGTCGACGTTAATTGACAATTCTGTAGGCGTTCTGGTTGACTGGTATCGGGTAATCTAGTACGACCGTCGCTGGCCATTGTATTTTTCTCGCGGGGCGTGCTCGGTGAAGTGTTACTGGTTGCTTGTGCGCGCAAGTACGTGGTCATTCAAGGGGAAGTTAGTGTGTAAAAGGGGGAAACAATTCTGGTTGAGTGAAGAGCCCCGAATAGTCTCCCTTGTCATACTTTTATAATTAAGGCGTATAACTGCAGGGTTTAATAATATTACATATTTTTATGATTATCTCGGGAAGTTATTGTTTAAATTAATGGATAGTCGTAGTTTTATATTGACGTAACTATTCTCCAATAAACATACAAGACATTTTTGGTGTTTACTTAAGTTTTAGGGTTAATTTTTAATAAAATTCTATAGTTGTCTAGTATATTTATAAACCAGATTTTCACCAAGCGCTTAATGTTGATACACGGGTCGGGACTTCTACCGAAGCGTACAAAAGTTTATTAAAGCGGTCATTACTTGACCTACTCGAATTAGCTCGAGAGATGGAATAAAGCATATTGGATGTCGATCTCCTCATCGAAAGGGTTCGATATGACTGGGGTTCGATCTCTCTCTCTCTCTCTCTCTCTCTCTCTCTCTCTCTCTCTCTCACACACACACACACACACACACACACACACACACACACACACACACTGGGACTCGAAGCAGTCGCCGCCACCGTCGCCGCCCCCTAGACCAGAAGTAGTCACCACGACAACCGGAAGTAGTCACACAGAACCAAGAAAATACCCGCCAAAATTTTAAAAAATGCGGTCCAAAAAGGACTCAGTTTGGTGACGTCTGAGCATAGGATCATGACTTTTGTATATTAAAATATGACGTCCCTACGAAGGACTAAAGTTCTTATTTCCTACTTAGTTACCTCCCCCCTTACTACTTCTGTGTAGATTCGGATCCAGAGGTCCTGTGGGTATTCTTCGTCAAGGAAGCGGAGAGTGTCTGTTCTGCACTGCACACTGTCCTGTTCTTCCTTGTCAAATATTCCTTTCACTTTTGACTGGATTCGTAATGATAGTCTATGTTCATCTTTCCATGGAGTTCGCTCCGGAATAGTCGTTAGAGGAATACCAACTGTGGGCAGATCGGTGGTTTCTCTGCAGAGTCGTTTGGCTTGGTGGATAAAACTACTTCTTTTCAACCGCCCCATAGCTAGGTTATCAAATTTGTTCTTCACAGGGTGGCCTAGCAAGCTGAGGAACCTTTCTGTTTGTATTAGCGTTTTCATATCTCTGCGCTCTCTCAGTGCTTGTGTCCTCCCCATCTTCTCCATTTCCACTATAGGGGTTGATCTCATCCCTCCTGTGGTGACTCTAAGTGCTTGATTTTGCACCTTGTCCAGCTCTTGTAGTGTGATGTATGTTGCCGAACACCATGCAGTTGACCCGTATTCCAGGTGTGGTCGTATGCTTTGTTGATAAACATTGCTAAGTATTTTCCCACTGGCTCCCCATGTGGTTCCACTTAACTTTCTCAGGATGGCTATTTTCCATTTTGCTTTTGCTACTGCTTTGTTGATGTGCTTTCTCCATGTCAGCGTGCCATCAAATGTTACTCCAAGGTATGTTGGTTCTTTATCTTCTCTTAGGGGTGTTCCATTTATCTGGATGATCCCTGCCTTTTGTTTTGGAGAGAGGGTAAACAGAGTGGTGCTGCACTTGTCAGTGTTTATGCTGACACACCATCTATTTGCCCTTGCAACAAATATATCTTCAGCTCTTTGTAGCGATCTGGTGGCCACTGATGCATGTTCATTTGTGCTCCATAGAACCAGGTCATCGGCGTACATTACCGCTTTGATTCCATGCGGTAGATTAGCAACGAGATCATTGATGAAGATTAGAAAAAGTAGTTGGGGCCAGACGTATTGGTTACCCATTCCTCTGGACAACACAAGGTTAGGCCGAGAGAGAGGTCATGTCGTTTGGGCGCCACATGATCCTCTGAAGCTCTGCTCAGACACTGTGATGGAATATTGGCCACATTCCAACTCACATACTTTGGTCTGTAAAGACTGCAAGGTGTCAACGACATTCTTCCATTGACTTTGCAGTTTCTCAGTTTCTTCATCAGACCTTCTTTCCAGACTTTGTCAAAGGCTTTCTTCAGATCTATCCATGCCGCAAGAACCAGCTTCTTCTCCTGGAATGCATCCTCAATTTCTTGAGAGAGGTAGGTTGTCTGATCTTCCGTAGAGTAGCACTGCCTAAAGCCAACCTGCTGTGGCACAAGGATGGTTTTACTTTAATGTACCACTGTAGTCTGTGATCGATGATGCGCTCCAGTGTTTTCCAGAGACAGCTTGTGAGGCTAACTGGTCTGTAGCTGGAGGCAATGGAACCATCTTTCCCTGATTTCAGGAGGGGTATCATGATTGCTTCTCTCAAGGCTTGTGGAACACTGTCTAAGGTCCAACTGTTATTGAAGATCTGCAACAGATTTGCTTTGGCCTCTGTTCCTAGGTTCCTGATCATTTCATTGGAAATACCATCAGCTCCTGGTGACTTTCTCATTTTCAGTTTTGATATGGCTAAATCCAGTTCGCTGATTGTGATGGGTGCCTCCAGAACCTCATGTATTATTTCCTTCTGTCCCGTATGTTGCTGTTTCTCTCGAGTCTCTTGTTGTTTCTCTGAACTAATTTCGATATTGTTACCTTGTGCGAATGAGTCCGCAAAATGGTCAGCTGCTTGCTTTCTTGTTAGGATGTTTCCATCTTTATTTAGTGCAATTTTGATTTTTCTCCCTATGCCCTCATCGTTAAGTTGTTTTATTAGCTTCCGCAATTTCCTTGTGTCTCTTTCAAAGTTCAGAGACTGTTTTCTCCTGCCATCTTTTCCGTCTAGCCTGCAGCTTGGCCCTTTGGAATTTGGCTTTTGCATGCTGGAATTTATTGTGGTGCTCCTGGCTGGGTGTAGCTTCTGCTTGCTTTCTACACTCTTCCACATCATTATGCAACTGTTCCAGTTCACTACTCCAGTAGGGTGTATATTGTTTACGGGCTCCTCTTGGTACTGTTTCTCGCGCTGCCTTCAGTATGCATTTCCCAAACTCTTCAACTACTTTATTTATGTCTTTTTCAGTGTTCAGGTTTCTAACCAGTATGCTGGTGCTATTCTTGTACATTGCCCAGTTTGCTTTCTTGTAGTTCCACCTCGAGAGGGTGCTGCTTTCACCTACAAGCTCATTTTCTACAGTTAGAAAGACTGGCCGATGATCACTGCCACCAAGTTGTTTCCCAACAATTCATGTAATGTTCTACTCCAGGTCTGGTGAATGAAAAGCCAGGTCAGGTGTAGTTGTAGAGTGCCATGATCTCGAGTAGAAAGTATGTGGGTCGGATGGCTTGTTAATCAAGATGAATCTATTCTCATCCTGCCAGTCTTCCAGTCTCTCTCCTCTCTGGTCCATGTGATCATAGCCCCAGCTCTGCGAGTGGCTGTTGAAATCGCCACACACAATAATTTCTTCTGTTAATGGTAGTGTGTCCAGTGCCTGTGGGCGGTCACTTGGACAGTACTAATTGACCAGATGTAGGTCTGCATTGCCTGTCTTAAGTTTAAGTGTCTGATACTCAGCCCCTTCCTTGTAGACTTCGATTTGGGAAGCAGTGATGTTATTTTTGACAAGGGTCAGTATCCCACCTTTTCGCCGGTCCTTTCGGTCATATCGGTAACACTGGTAGCCTCTGAATTTGAAGGCTATGTTTTCGTTGAGGTGAGTTTCTTGCAAGCAACATACACTTACTTTTTCTTAGTCCAGGATATTTTCTAATTCTATTTTTGCGTTGCTGACTTCCTCCGCATTCCAGTGAATTATTTTAAGTCTTTGTTTAGTATGGCCAGCCGTTCTATTCTCATGTCCCCTGGCTCCACAGGACATCTGAGAAGGACCTCCAGTAGTTGGGGTTAGACCCTTTCGAGACTGAACCTGCCTGGGGGTCCAAAGCAGGGCGAGCACCATAACATTTAGCAGTAGTCGACATATTCCATTTTGCGTAATTGCGTGGCATCCTGATTTCTGTGGTGCGCCTCCTGGCTGGTTGCCTCCATCTTCAGCACTTTTCCTTTGCTAGAGCAGACTGTGGTCTCACTAGAGTTTAGATGTGTACGCATGCACACACGTGCCTGCGCATGCATGTACGTGCATACACATCTAGAGCATACTTGTTATTTTTCGGGGCCAGAAACTCGCCGTCGCCCCTTCTCCTATTATTTTAAACAGTTCCACCACGTGAAGGCCAGGAGTTGGACTTTTGCTGCAGAGGTTATGTATTCACGAGCCATTGGGGTATTTAAACAATGTTGGGTGCTCACCTCAACACTGCGCCCCGGCTACATACAGCAACATTTGGAACCAAGAAGCTAATGAAACTAGAACGTTATATTCAACAATAAATATGAGAGAAACAGCTTTCTCTGTTCATGTGATGATAAGAGAGGCATAGGAGAACATCGTGACAACTGGAAAGATCAAGGGAAAGAGAGGCTGGAGAAGACCAAGAAAAAAATGATGCTGGATGGACTGAGACGGAGTCATGGAGGACATCAGACTGAGATCTGTAGATAGACATGCATGCCTACACCAACTGTCAAAGCACTTAATGATGATGATGATGATGATGATGATGATGATGATGATTTTCTTACCGTTGCCTTGCATTCTTTATTTTCAGACGGCTTATTTTATGTAAACCATACATAAACAAGCAGAAGTTAGGGGGAAACAATCGTTGTATTTACCCTCTCTTGACAAATTAGGTCCAATTATCGACGTTAACGACGTGCAGGATCTATGACGAAGGGGTTACTAACGCAATTCGTAATGCAGAATCGGGCATTTAAACATCTGTCATCTATTAGGGAAGCTGTCCGAACTATCACTTATACTTAATCAAAATGTTCACATGTTCGGCGTTAGCGAAAGTCGATTAAATAGTAACATCTCAGATGATGACATCGCTATCAGAGAAGATATCCCTATCAGAAACAAGAGACGGGTTTTGCAGTTTATATTTATAACTCGCTTAACGCCCACCGCAGGCTAGATTTTGAAACCTGTGAGATTGAGTGTGTATGGCTTGTGGTTAAACTTCAAAATCGCATACCTCTAGTAGTTGGCTTGTAGTTAGTAATTACCGAAACCCCAGTGCAGGAAATATCTGGTATGAAAAATTCACCACTATGATGGATGTAGTCTTTAGTAATTCGAGAGAGATAATACTGCTAGGTGACTTCAACATACACACTAACAAATCAAACAAAACATAATATAGTCATATAACTTCCAACAGTTAGTCAAACAAGCCTCTAGAATAACAAAATCATCTGCAACACTTATAGATCATATAACCACGTGTGCTGACAACATCACAGAATGTACTGTACCTATTAATGCAATGAGCAATCACTACCCAGCACGTTGCACGAGGTCGAAAAGAGGTAGGAAAACTCCAAAACACAAAAATATAAGTATAACATATAGAAATTATAAAAATTTCAATCGAGATGTCTTTTTTACAAGACTTGCTCAACTCATCTTTGGACTATGTTAACCAACTTCCTGACCCAGACGATGCTCTGGACCACTGGCCGAAGACCTTTCTAAGTATAATTGATAATCATGATCTATTTAAGGAAGTTCATCCTAAACATCGCACTAAGCCCCCGCGGATCACACAGGAGGTAGTTGAACTTATGGGAGACCGGGACAGGGCACATAAAAATAGAGATCTAACTATCTACCGTAGTCTGAGAAACAAAGTTCAATATTTTATTCGAAAGGAAAAGAAAAACTATTTTAAGAACTTAATAATAGATAAAAACAACACTTAAGATATATGGAAAGCAATTAATACCTTGACAAACAAACACAAATCATCACAATCATTACCATCAAATCAGGCTACATGTGATCAATTCAGTAGATTCTTTCAGTCCGACATAAACCATCCGAAGGCTGCAATACCAGATGCGCCTCATGACATATCTTTATTATCATCATTCTGTGAGAACAAATGCTATGGAGACATTCCCTCCAACATACCGCTAATGACAACCACTGAAGTATTTACACATCTCAGTAACTTAAAAAACAATAACTCATCAGGACTAGATGGAATCAGTAATCGGATCCTTCGCCATGCTGCATCGGCGATCTGTGAGTCACTAACTTTTATATATAATAAATGTCTCACCAAAGCCCATCAGCCTTTAAAATCGCTAACGTGTATCCTCATTTAAAAGCTGGTTCTCTAGACCAGTGGTTCTCAACCGGTGGGGAATTCCCCCCAGGGGGAATTTTGGAGTTTCCAGGGGGAGGGGGGGGGGCGATGAAGATTATTTCAAGATTGCGTTAATACAAGAATCAATTACTTGATCTTGTTTTTCCGTTCATACTTTACGGTTCTGTACGTCTAACCCTTCTAAAATTCATTTTATAAAGTAAGTAGACCCACAAATCACGTTTTATGTGGACGTCTAGACTTGTTTTAGTATGTGCTATTAAATTTAGCTTCAATTATTACGTATACTGTGTAGGGGCAGGGGGAAATTTTTAGCGAGGAAATACGAAGGGGGTGGGGTGGGTGGGTGGGGAAATGACGTTCTAAAACAAAAAACAATATGGTGAGGGGGGGGGGGGAATGACGTCCTAAAAATATGTTTAAGGGGCACGGGCCAAAAAAGGTCGAGAACCACTGCTCTAGACGGTCGTCTCATGAGTAATTATAGGCCAATTTCCATATTATCCTCACTATCCAAACCGCTTTAAACGCACATCCACAAAACATCACTAGAGCACTTAGCTCGCTACAAACTAATAGTTGACAGTCAGTCAGGATTTCAGCCAAAATAATCTTGTCATAGGGCCCTAACAAACATGATAGAAAACTGGCATCAAAATATTAACAACAATACTCTATGTGGAGCGGTGTTTATAAACTTTAGAAAAGCATTCGATATGATAGATCATACTATTCTAATAAAAAACTAGAAACAGTGAAAGTAAGCTTTAATATAGTATCATTAATAAAATCATTTTTATTAGACAGAAAACAAGTAGTATCACACAACAAATCGTTATCTCAAGCCATTACCATTAATATTGGAGTACCTCAGGGGTCTATTCTTGGCCCTCTGTTATTTGCCATTTACATAAATGATCTTCCCTTATATCTGTCGTCGTCCAGCGATCTATTTGCAGACGACTGCACAGTTTATACAAACGCTATTGATCGCAATGTGCTAGAATTATCCTTGCAACAGGAAATAAATAGTGCAGTTAACTGGAGTCATGCAAACCGCATGCAAATTACCATGTCTAAAACAAAATCTATGTTAATAGGAACTGGGCAAAGACTTCACACGCTAACCTCGCAGAGAACTCCACGACTGCACATTGGTAGCATGCCTATAGAACGTGTAACCGAGAACAAGGCACTGGGTCTCATTATAGATCAAAATCTAACCTTTAACTCCCATTTTCATCTCATCTCATCTCATCATGTTCCTCTTGTACCTTGCGGTGTCGAGGTGAAGTATAAACTTCGTGAGAGTGCCAGATTATGGACTTGAAATATCGACATTCCCATGGTCTCTGCTATTCCCTCCGTCCAACGTTTACGTGGTCGGCCTCTTCCTCGGTTTCCATCTGGTCTGTACATCATTGCTTGTTGTGGTATGCTGTTGACTGGTAACCTGCTTGCATGGCCAAACCATTTGACTTGCTGCTTTCTGAATAAAATCTAGTGCTGCTTTAACCCCCACTTTAGTCCTGATTTCTTCATTTCTGATCTTATCTCTTCTTGATACGTTGAGTATTATTCTCAGGAACCTCATTTCTGTTGTTGTGGTTTGTCTTTTCTCTTTTTCTGTCATTGTCCAGGTTTGACATTGGTAGCATAGAGTTGGCAGGAAGATTGTGTTGTAAAGTGCTTTCTTAGTAATTATTGATACATGTTTGTTCTTTAGTATTGGTGCCATTTGTCCAATGAGTTGATTTGCCTTATTGCACCTATTTTCGATCTCGTCTTCTGATCTGCCATTTGATGACATTATACTTCCTAGGTACTTGAAACTCTTTACTTGTTTCAAGGGATGTTCGTTTAGGTAGAATTGTTGTTGTTTGTTCTTCTTTAGTTATAGTCATTACCTCTGTTTTGCTTGTGCTAATTTTCATGTTATGTTCCCTACACATTTCGTTTAGACTATTTATGTGGTCTTGCAATTCAGCTTCTGATTTTGCTATTAGTGCTTGGTCGTCCGCAAACAGGAGTTCTCTAATGGTTAGATTTGCAGATGGTTCTTCTTCTGTGTTGTCGTCATGTGGTATTCTTGCTATCTCTGCTTGGCTGGTTTCTTTACATATGTTGTCTATATATGTTATGTATGAAGAAGAGAGGGGACAGGACACAACCTTGCCTTACTCCAGATCTTATGGTGAAGGGTTCTGAGTGTCCTCCAGTTGCTCTCACTATGCATTCTCTGTTGTTGTATAAACTCTTACATAGCATGCTCTCGTTAAACAAATAGAAAAAAAATGTATACCAATTTGTCAAAATTAAAAATTTCCTTGACGAAAACTCACGAAAGATATTCTATACTTCCCATATACAAACACATATTGATTATTGCTCCATAATATGGGATGGATGCTCCAAATCAATAAGAAAACGCCTTTATTCACTCTAGAAAAGGGCTGTACGTTTAATTAATGGTGAAAATCTTAGCCTACCGACAATTCTAACCTCTTCGGTTACTGCCACTCCACAAACGCATATTTTTCAATAAGGCTCAACTAATTAACAAAATCCTATTTCAAAATACTCCAAGCTACCTTTGGCCATTGTTTAAATATAACGCAAGACATCGCGAACGACTAAATATACTTCATGTCCCTAAACCCAGGTTAGGCTTTACATAAAACAAGCTTAGCATGCTCTGCCGTTCAATTGTGGAACAATCTTCCACAAGAAATCAAATACACCACCAATCATTATACATACATTCGCAACCTGTTTGAACACTACCTCAGTACAGACTAGATTCCCCCATAAACAAAAAAAATAATAATAATGGTAAATTATCTCAACCGACAACTAGCCAAAAAACATTCCCATAATATAAATGGCATGTTATACCTTCGTTAGGTATTTATAATCCCCATGTTAAACATTGCCTCAGTGAGTCATTTGTTATTGATTATTTTTCATGCGTTTTAATGCTTATTGTTCTATTTTTGTCAAAAATTTGCTTCATAAGTGATGTTGAATGAAAGAATGTATGTGTCACAGCCTCACATTATCCACATTATCCGGTAAACTAACATTAGTTAATAGATATTAGCCAAGGGCTACAACTCCCGCTCAAGGGAAAGAAGTAAGACCCTCGAAGGCCAGAGTATTCCAGAACCTTCTCGAAGGACTGGTCAGTGAGTCCACTGTCCCGTGGACACTGATGTGGCCCGCCTATTGCGGGGTCCACGAGGAACTCGAACAGAGTTACCACCCGTGTCGGATTGCGATACGTGTGGATCGGCAGAGAGAGAGAGACGGGACATCGAAGAGGCAACAGGGCCTGCCTTAGAGGGACTCAATAGTTTAGACCCATGTGTATTTGGGGTTCATAGACATATGCTAGATAGTTTGCTTAGAATGTTTGATGATGTTAAACTGTGTGATAATGTTAAACCTCTGTGATATGCAACTCAGTGCGGGCTTGTTAAACCCACTGCGCCAACGCACTGTATATTGAAATACAATAAATGTTAGATATTATATTTAACGGAGTTATTGTTGCCTGTGTGAGCCCGAGCTCAGATACCTAGACATACAACACGCTGACAGGCTTTTTGGGGGCTAGGCTCCGGTTTTGGCATAAGCTTTACATATAGACGGCTATTGATTGCCAAGTAAAATAGTAAATTAATCATATCAAATTGATGTTTGAAGAAGTTTAACAAATTTGCATCTATCTAGTGATCAACTAGTATTAATATGAGTCCCTCTGCAGCTAGTCTCTCAATGATGTTAATACTATAAACTATTTTGACATGACTGTGACATTTTTTGACTGTTACTAATGTTTTCACATTCTACGAGCAGATTGTTCCGCGAATTGTATGGTGTGTAACCTATGTAAACTATCCAACAGTGGCGAGAGTACAAGACAACATTCACAAGTTCTGGGATCATAAGATAAGTTTCATATCATGCCCATTGCAACCCTAAGCGGTACTTATCACCATCCATCCATGTATCATTTTGCTTTGCATTGATTTGTATGTATATTCATTACCTTGTAACCAACATAACTTTGAATTTGGATTTTCGCATGTAATAATTAAGGGAGATAACTAAATTTTCTACTCCCCAACATTTTTTGTAAGGGATTTAACTTCTATAAAATTACCAACAAGTAAAAGACAAGATGTCTACTTTAGAAAAATGTATTGAGCAAGGTATGAAATTAGGTTATAAAGAAGAGAAACTGTCAGAATGGGCACAGAAGACGCACGCAGAGAACATTGCCCGTGAAGAAAGAGCGATAAAACGAGAAGAAAAACAAAGGCAAATGCAGGCAGAAGAAAAGAAGATGCAAATGCAGGCAGAAGAAAAGAAAATGCAAATGCAGGCAGAAGAAAAGAAAATGCAAATGGAGGCAGAAGAGAAAAAGATGCAGATGCAACTACAAGCTGAAGAGAAGAAAATGCAATTACAGGCTCAAGAGAAACAATTAGAGCTTGAGGCGGCGGCCAAACAAGCCCAATTGAATGCCGATACACAAATAAACTAAAACAGATGGAAATCGATTCCAACGTAGAAATATCTGTAAATAAATTAAGAAGCAAAGAGGAAGAACAGAAATATAACAAGTATAAAGGCCTCGTCAAGGCATTCTGCTCAGGAGATTCCATCAGTGCATACCTGGAAAATTTTGAGTGTCTAATGTCCTACCATAAGATCATAAAATCAGATTGGTCATTTATTTTAATGAGAAACTTAGCTCTGGAACCTTTGAAAGTAATAGAGACGGTGCCACAGGAAATGAGAAAAGATTATGATTACTTAAAGCAACGCATTCTCCAACATTTCTCTTTAGATACTGCAGGTTACCAACAACAGTTCGCTAAATTATCCCCTCAACCAAATCAAACCTTCATAGACTACGTGTCTACAGTTCAGGATGTGTGCACAAAGTGGATTAACTCAGCTAAAACTAACAACAGCCATGACAAACTAAAAGAACTCATTATTATTGACAAAATAGTTAGTACAATCCCCACACCTTTTGCTAAGTTTTTGAAACAAATGGACTGTAGGAGTATTCAGGATGTAGAGACAAAGGGGAACGCATTTTTCACAGCGAACAGAGATATTTTCCAATTAAACCTAAGTCAGAACGAAACAGCAGCAGTGGTAAACACTAGATACTCGAAACCAACTGAAAGCAAGTTTAAACCACGCTCAAATGTCAGGAAGCCAGTTAAGTGCCAATATTGTAGTTTGACTCAAGAAGAATACGCTATGTGCGATAAATCGCCCAACTATCCACACCATCTCAAAATGATCGTGGAGAAGCAGAAGAACAAGAGAAATTCGTACCAGAGAGCGGTCAAATGCTATTTTTGCAGTAGCTTTGGGCACTACAGTCGCTTTTGTGATGGCCGAATATTATTGAAACAGGCCAATGCTGCACTAGTTGAAAGTTCCTCAGAGGAAGATATTGAGTTACTGAATGAGTGTGACAATCAAAACGAAAGTTTGAGTGAGCTAGGAAATGCAGTGCACATTATTGACACCATTACAGACAGTAAGTGTAACACCTGTACGAAATTCCAACTTGACACAACATTACTATGTGGCCACACTATCCCTATTTCAAATGAAACGGCCAATGCTGCCTTATCTTCTACAGGCAAGCTAAATTTCTCAACAGGGTTTGTAAATAACAAAAAGTGCACATTAATTCGTGATTCCGGCGCAACGCTCTGTGGGATTAAGAAAACATTAATCGACAACAAAGACGACGAATACATATGTACATTACTGACAATATGTGATAACGACAGCGACGACCAATTTGACGACATATTGACAACGATTAAGCTCGACGACGACGACAATGACATTGAGGACAATTTACAAACAGTAGCATCTGTGATAAATCAGACAGACGTAGACAATACTGAAATCCCAGTACCGATTATGAATGACGACGGTAGTATAAAGGACATACAAATCTCTGACACTCTGACACAACAGCAGCGACAAGACATTTTGACTCTCCTTAACGAGTATAAATCTATCTTCTCTAACAAACCTGGACGGACTGACAAAATAACACATTCAATTGTGTTGACAGATCTGACACCGGTCAAGTGTAGACCATATTCTATTCCTCTGCATTATAGAGCAAATTTAGACAAAGAAATTTTGGATTTAGAGAAAAATAGAATAATTCAGAAATCTATGTCTCAATATTCTTCACCGATTGTCCTGGTGAAAAAGAAGGACCAAACGATCCGTTTGTGCATCGATTATAGAAAGTTAAATACAATAACCACAACAGATGCGGAACCGATGAATAGTTGTGAAGACCTCATTTTGAACATGTCTCAATCGTCCTTATTTTCAAAGGTTGATTTAGCGAAAGGTTATTGGCAAGTACCACTACACCCTGCTTCTAGACAAATAACAGCATTCGCAACACCTCTCGGTTTGTACGAATGGAGATATCTTCCATTTGGTCTGAAGAACGCTCCCGCCACATTTGTTAGGTTAACTAGATTGCTATTGCACCGAATTAAAGATGTCCAAGCTTATATTGATGATATATGCATTCATTCTTCTAATACGACTTCTCACTTACTTACACTCAAACAAGTCTTCAACCAAATCTTTCTTTTCGGACTTACTATCAAACCTTCCAAGGTTGAAATAGGCTATAAACAAATAGACTTCCTTGGTCATAGAATTTCTGAAGGCAAACTGCTGACAGATGAGAAAATTGTTTCGAAGATTCTCAATCTAGAAGTTCCTACCACAAAGAAACAAATTAGAAGTTTATTAGGTCTTATAAACTATTATTCTAAGTTTATACCAAATTGGGCAGAACTTACATCAGTTTTTTTCTAATATGTTGACAAAAGATCATCCATCAAAAGTTTGTAAAAGTACCAGCTTAGAGGATGCAATATGCAGATTGAAACGCATTTTTTCTAATCCTCCAGTCTTACGATTACCAAACATAGATTTACCATTTATTTTGACCACAGATTCGAGTGCTATCGCAATTGGAGGATGTTTAATGCAAGAAGTGGATGGAGTGAGACACCCAATTCTCTACATAAGCCGTAAGCTGAAGAAAGCAGAGACCCGTTACCCTACAGTGGAATTGGAGGCATTAAGTCTATTATTTTGTATGCTCAGATTGTCTAAGTTCCTCTTGGGTGCCCACTTCGTTGTACTCACCGACAATTCGCCATTGTTGGTACTTAAGCAAGGTGTTCCCAAAAACCATCGTTTGCAAAGATGGTGTCTTCTTCTCCAAGATTTCGACTTCGAAATCCGCCATATCAGAGGCACTGATAACATTATAGCTGATATTTTATCGCGGCAGACGAATGCGCCAACAGAATAACATTTGGCATATTGACCACTCGCCATACCAGAAATTGTGATATTTTATCCCGTGGCATAGAACAGTGTAACTTTACACCTGCTAAAGAACTTTCAGTTAAAAGTAATAACACCCCAGTGAATAGGTTACTTATGACACCCACGAACATGAAACGTTGATAGGATTTTGTTTGTTAAGAGCTATAATATCATTTACTAAAGCTCCAAGACCAATCCGAGCGAGAGACATTAACTGTGAAATGATTTCAACTAGTGAATTGACATTCATCATGAAAACATTAAGAACACTTTATACTCAACATTGAGAACATTCCGTACTTGCTGTGGCTAATAGACTTTGCAAACAGCCGAAAGAGAACTACGTCAACGACAACACTCAAGAGACAGCCATACTAACTATTAACATTCATGGCACGATACGCTAACAACAGGAGGACAACGCGCACATCATCGTTGGATTTAGTTACTTAGTTAATTAATTAATTTAGTAGTGAATAGATCAGATATTTATCTTACGACAAATAGCCGAGAAACATTGGGAATATAAAAGAGATCTCCATAACATTTTTGTGGATTTTAAAAAGGCTTATGATAGTGTCCATAGGAATAGTCTATGGAATGCTATGCAGGAATTTGGAATACCAAGGAAGTTAATCAACATGACCAGACTATGCATGGAAGATACTTATAATATAGTAACATATAAAGGCAGGAAATCAGACCCCTTCCAAATAACATCTGGCTTGAAACAGGGTGATGTACTATCGCCGCTACTCTTCAATCTGGCTCTAGAGAAAGTTGTAAGGAAGGTAAAGGAGGAATGTGATATTGGAGGAACATCCAAGCTGCTTGGTTATGCAGATGATATAGATATTATAGGGCAAAGTGAACAAAAGACATTGGAAATATTGACTCACTTAAAGGAAAAAGCCCAACAGATGGGGCTGGTTATCAACCAAGATAAGACAGAATATATGGTAATTTCAAGAGACGGAATGGCTAGAAACTCTGGCCACATACAAATAGATAATTTGAGCATTAAAAGAACGGAAACATACAAATACCTGGGTACGATCTTCAACTGCTCCAACATCATAAGGGAAGAAATACAAACTAGAATCAACTCTGGAAATAAGATATACTATGCACTACAACATCTACTAAAATCAAAGGCGCTATCTCGTAACACCAAAATCACAATATACAAAACACTGATCAGACCAGTTGTGCTGTATGGCTCTGAAACCTGGAGTACAACGAAAGGAGACGAAGCCTTGTTACAAACCTTTGAGAACAAAATTTTAAGACGCATCTTTGGACCCATTAGGGATACACAAAGTGGAGAGTGGAAAAGAAGAAGTAACAAAGACATTTATGATCTGTTTAAGTCCCCGCTAATCACTGGTATCATGAAGGCTAATAGACTACAATGGCTGGGGCATATAGAAAGAATGGAAGATAATAGGGAAACAAAACTCGCTTACACTCAGGAAGTAAATGACCGTAGACCCCGAGGTAGACCAAGAAGGCGGTGGAGAGATAATACATGTACAGACCTACAAGCACTTGGAATCAACGACTGGCAAGAGAAGGTCCACCAGAGAGACGAATGGAGACGGATTGTATTTGCAGCAAAGAACCTCAATGGCTCGGAACGCTGAAGAAGAAGAAGAAGTGAATATGTATTATATTATTATGTATATAAAATGTGTTAACCTGTAATTTGTACATTTTCTACTATATTATTACAGGTATTTCCATTCATAGGTTAAATAACCTGCCTATGCCATTTTCTCTATGTAAATTATAAACCATTTTTGAGTCATCGTACAAAAAGTACGTATTATCTTAAAGGGAAAATATCGCCTATTCCGTTTTTTCTAAGGGAAATAACACTTACCTCAACTTTACTTATATATTTTAACCAAATACTATTTTGAATGAAAGATGTGTGAATGGCAGTGTGAAATAATTAAATTAGAGAACGATATACTGAGCGGACAAATTGTACGCAAAACGTATTTATTTTAATTTGTCTGCGTCTTTCATGTAAATTGTACTACTTGTCTAAATTGTTGATACATGTTTAGCATTTAGTTTAGTACTCTTAGTTAGGATTTAGGATACTACATCTAAGCACCACTGCTTGGAATGCCTGATCATGTATTGCACACATTGGAGTAATTCATGATTAAGGATATCCCAACTCGTGACGCTTGGAAATAAGCCACACATTCAGCACACATTTACACAAAACTCAAAACTGAACACAATCAATTAAAATGCAGTCACTTTATTAGAAGCAGCAACTTATTAGTCAACACACTAACAAGCCAACAGGGACACATGTAGTCAGATGGGATAAAAATAACAACGTAACTACATATTTAGCATTATACAACATACGGGAGTAAAAGTGTATTGAAATGCACACACAGAACAAGATTTGAAGATGTACTTAATTAGCCAAGACTTTTGTCTTGTTAATCCTCTTTAAAACAGAGGTTAATTATCTTGGTATCAGTGGGATACTATGAGAAGGACGGGTGTAACAAGCTACGTGGAGGGTCCCAAATAGCCCTGTCACAATGTTTAAATAATCTTCTATATAGCCCTGGCTGGGATAGGTCTTTACCTGCCAACCCTCCTCCGTTTTCCCCGGACGCACTGTCACTCTTTCTTTCGACCTAAGGACCTATTTCCTGCCGTGTTCTTCTGGCTGATCCATATATATAACACAGTGATCGTTGGAATAAACTAAAACTTGATTTATTAAATCAATAAAGAACAGCACTGGAAAACATTAAGGCAGATAAAACAGATAGTTCTAAACAGACACAACACAGATAAAGTTCAGTCACAGAGCCTCAGGTTGCCATAGTCACAGACCCAGCTTCATATACTGTCCAATCTGTCCACATACATCTCACCACGTGTGCCAGAAGCTCCTTCCTTCCCGGTACTTGGGTGTAAGTCAACAGGCTTCTGTAGAATCAAAGCACTGGTTTTGAGGACTTCCATTGAATTATGGTTTCCCATAATGGGAATTGTTCATGGAATTAACATAGATAGGTGTCTTTCAATGTCCGGTACAAAATGGGTATGCAGGATAATCAGGTGTAGACTCCGCCTAGAAATCAACTGCTCTCTGGCCTAGGTCACTGAAAGGACCCGAGATGCACCATTACCGTAAATTGTCATTTGCTCATGGTATGCAGGATAATCATGCGTAGACTCAGCCCAGAATTCAACTGCTCTCGGGCCTATGTCATTTCCTCAAGATATACCCTTGCCTCTCTCTCAGAGTTAGGCACACCATGTGTGGTATGGCTAATACATTGATCTGGCTTCATCAGATGTATTCGGCTCTAGCATAGAAGCCGTGTGGATACTGTCCGATTTAGTCACGTCCAACAGAAGAGGACCCTGGAGATGACAAACAATATTGAGCGACTGGGCTGACTCATGTATCACACAATCCTGAGGACCAATAGGGCCTTAGTTACTACATTTGACATATAGGATCTCCATCCAATGCATTATATACGATACCCGAATGAATGGGCCTGACCTGTCAGGCAGCCCCTGGATTGGCCACGTCCGAGCTTGAGTAGACCTCCAGCTTGTTGAGGTCCGGTTGTCCACCCTAGGAACGTTGTCTACAAGACACACCCTCCACACTCACACCAAGCCTTTATTATTATTGGGCACATTCATTTCCATGCTTTCCTCTCACTTGCAAACCATGCCTTTCTCACAACCAAGATCTTGTGGTGTGGTGCGCCTAGTAATCTGTGTGTTTCTCCCCGTGAACTAAATATAGTGTAGTAGTGGGGTTATATGGCACGCCGTGTAGTTCCCCATTCCCAGCAAGAATAGGAAAGAAGATACTACCCCTCCCGGCCGCCGCTCTCGACTGAGCTGTCGCCCCAATGTACCGGCATTGCCCTGCACAAGCCATAGTGTAGATGAGTTCAGGTTCTCTCAGTGAGATAGAGGAGTCCATTATCCTCCCGACATCATCCTATCGAGTGACAGACGAAAGAAATAGTCCTGTGGCTAGCCTCTTCTGGCTCAAGAAGATAGATCATAGATTACCATAGCTATCCAATGATGATATTCCACAGAAAGATGACAATATGCCCAATTCAAATCGTAGAAAGAAAGATAGCAACAGCTCATCTGACGCCAAGAACAAATGAAATCCTCTGTGGAGATATATTGTTCAGATTCACTTCCCCGGCTATGCCAAGAACAAAACAGCTAGTTAGATTGCCAACGGTCAACCAACTCTTCATTTGTTATGATTGGCTTTTCGCCAATTCATCTTCCCCCTCGAGACAAAATACATTTATAAGTCCAGGTCTGGCTGGACCACCCACAACTCAAGTATTACCTTTCCACTACCTCAGTAGTATGTTGCACCTCTGTCGTAATCTTTAAATCACTTGACATGCTGCAACTATCAAACGGTAGGTGTTGGCACGGCCATCAATTGACCAGCAGCCGCACCAGTGCACATTTGACGCAAGGCGCTCCATCGGGTCTACCCGAAAGGAAAGACAAATATATACTCGCTCCATGTAAAGATTGTGGTATGAAGATAACCCAAAGAACCATCTTTCATGGAGATTTGAGCGAACAAGAGAACTGAGAGCTTCCGAAAGCCGTTTCCCCCTGTTTACCCAAAATAAAAGAATGCATAAGGACATGGGCCACTGGCGTTTCGCTACATAGGCCCCCTCTTAAGAAAGTCGAACCCTACGAACTTTCTACTGTCAGTGGTTCTGTTCGAATGACCCCACCCTCACATTCAACCATAGGATGCCGTGATAGGAAATCTGCTCCCACATTCTCCCTTCCGGGGATGTATTCGACCGTGAACTGATACGGTTGTAGGAGCAATGACCATCTCATTAACCTCGCGTTCAGTTTTTTTTTTTTTTTTAGAAGTTGCCAAGAACGTCAGAGGTTGATGGTCGGATTGCACTTTGAACTGGACTCAATACAGATAAGGTTGAAATTTCTGTACCGCCCACACTAGAGCTAGACATTCCCGTTCGACGGTGGAGTAATTCCGTTCGGCGGGTAACAGTTTTCGACTGGCATATGCCACCGGACACAGCACCGAAGGATTATCTCGCCCTTCCTGCAACAGAGTTGCCCCTATCCCTATGTTACTCGCGTCGGTTCTCAGAACAAACGTTTTCTCCAAATCTGGGAGTTGCAGGACTGGCCTATCCACCAACGCCTGTTTCAGCTTCCCATAAGCCTCTTCACAGCTCGGGGTCCAGACTATAGGATCTGGCGATCCTTTCTTCAGGGTTTCGGTTAACGGCGCCCCTATTTCGTTGAACTTCGGAATGAATTTCTGGTAAAACCCACACAGAGACAAGAAAGACCTAACATCTTTTTTGGATCTAGGACGGGGTGCGAGATGGACCTTCTCAATATTCTTTTCTTCCGGTACCAGACCCCCTGGGGTAATAGTATGTCCCAGAAATTCCAAGGATTGATATCCAATCATGCATTTGGCTGGACGGGCGGTTAACCCCTCCTCTTTCAATCTTAGGAAGATCTGTTCCAAGGATTTCAGGTGATCATTCAGATTGTCAGACGCGGTGAGAATATCATCCATAAACGAGACGACAGAGGGATCCCTTAAAGGGTCTAATAACTTTCTCATCATGCGTGTGAACACACTGGGCGCATTGCTCAGCCCAAAAGGCATCACCTTAAATTCGTAATGGCCGCTCGGAGTACTGAAAGCGAGCATGGGCCGAACCTCAGGCTTCACAGGGATCTGATAATATCCCCGGCTTAAATCGATTTTTGAGAAGTACTTTGCCCTATTTAATCTGGCAAATAGTTGATTTGTGTTTGGTAACGGCTCAACTTGGAATGTCGTACAACTGTTTAAATGCCTGTAATCAATACATAAGCGGTGTTCTCCGCTTGGCTTCCTCAACAAGACAACCCCGGCATTATACGGAGAAGTCGAAGGAGTGATGATGTCATCGTCCAGAAGCTTCTGGATTTCAGCTTCCAGGGCCTTCTCTTTCGAAAAGGGCACTGGATATATTTTTTGGCGAACGGGGTCTTGGGTATTCAGAGTCATATCAAACTCGACTAACCCTGTCCGCCCTGGCCGATCGGTAAGAATCTGCTGATGGGACTCCAACAAACGGATGACCAGGTCTATTTCTTCAGCCGACAGATCAGGATTTATATGTACATCCCTATAGGTTTCCCCAGTGTGTAATGGATACCCCCTATCCGCGTCTTCGCCCGATTCAGTTTCCATCTCGACCGCCATAGTCATGAGTGGGAGAGAAGTACCGTCCGATCGTTCTTCATACTTCTTGAGGAGGTTAATGTGGAAGATTTTGGACTTCCCCCTGATTCGGACGGCATAGTTGGTGCGGGAAACAACCCTTTCCACCGGGAAAGGCCCCTGCCACCCAATCTCGAGTTTATTGGAACCTACTGGAAGTAACAACAGAACCCGATCCCCCACCTTAAGAGACCTATCTTTCGTCCTTCTATTGTAGTAGGCCGCGTGTCTCTTTCTGGCCGCTCTCAGATTCTGAGCTGCCAAAGCCCAACCCGTCTGGAGTTTCTTCTTTAACTCTTCGACGTATTTATATGAGGATACAACTTCTTCGGAAGTTTCTTCCTCTGTCCAACATCTCAATAAGGCTTCTAAGGGACCATTGATTGGCCTCCCGAATAGTAGAGTGGCTGGTGGCAACCCGGTCGACCCATGGGGAACCTCCCGATAGGCTAACAAGGCGGCTGAGATATACTCATCCCATCTGTCTGGTTTCTCTTGAGCCAGCTTCCGAAGCATGGTCATCAAGGTACCATTAAACCTCTCTACTTGCCCATTAGACTGAGGGTGGTACGGGCTTGTGTGAATGTGGTTAGTCTGGTAGATACGAAAGACTTCTTCCATCAGCTTACCACAGAACTGAGACCCATTGTCCGTTAAGATCTGGTTGGGAAATCCCAACCGAGTAAAGGTCTCCATCAGTGCATCAGCCACTCACTTAGAGTCGATTGTGGCCAACGGTATCGCCTCGCCCCACATAGAACAGCAATCCACCATCGTGAGAATGTACTTATTCCTCTTCCTAGTCCGAGGAAGAGGACCAACAAGATCGATGGCAACTCTCTCGAAAGGAGAGTTCATAATGGGCATGTCTCCCAGGACTACCGGAGCCGTCCAGTGTTTTGGTGCCACACGCTGGCACTCTGGGCACGACTTGACGTACCTACGCACGTCTCCAGTCATCCCTGGCCAGTAGTAATGGCAGGAAATGCGCTGGAGAGTTGCCCCGACACCCATATGTCCACTGAATGAAATTGTGTGTCCCATATGAAGAAGCTGTTCCCGATAGGCCTTAGGAACTACCAGCTGTCCATGCTGGCGTTCCTCCACTCCGGCTCTCCGGTACAGTAACCGATTCTTCATATAATACTGACCCCGTCTTGGTGGGTCAGACTTTTTTGGCAACTGGTTGAAGCAAGGTTGCAACGTAGCATCCTGGCTTTGAGCAGCTCGTAACTCCCCAGGCAAGGGATTCACGATCAAGGCCGGCGTCTGCTCATCCTCCGATTGAGATCTGGTTTGCATCGCCCCTACGTACATGGGTTCGGTTGGAATCCCTAGAAAGACGTAGCGACAACCCAAGATCATTGGGAAGATAGGATCTAGCAGAACGGCTGCCTGTATAGTACCGGTAACATATTTTGATTTGATGTCTACCTTCGCAATTGGAAGAGACATCGCTACCGCACTCTTTGTCGCCGTTTGAATCTCAATAGATTCCCCGGTTAACTGCTCCGGGCTCACTAAGTGTGATGAAATTACAGCCTCAAACTGCAGACCGGTGTCATAGAGACACTCAACTGGTTGTCCGTTCACAAGTACCGTTTCTACTACTGGTGGTTTTTCTGAATCATTGTTCCCAAGATCCCTCCCTTCTACTTCCTTGTGATACCCTTCCCCGGTTTCTACAAGACAAGCAGCATAGTGAGAGTCTTTCTGTTTACGCCGGCAATCAACCGTATTGTGTGTGGGAGATTTGCAATAGGCGCACCACTTTTCACTCCACTTTCTTTTAGGAGATCCAGGTGGACTCTTACCAGAGGGTTTCTTAATAGGAACTTTCTCGAAAGGATCCTCCTTCTTGGTGTGAGCTGTTTTAGGGTTCTTCTTCTTTCCAGACCATGTGTCTGGTGGTCGGGGATTGGGTTGTGACAATTCCCCATTATCTCCATGAGCCAGCACATACCTTTCCGCCAATGTGTTGACTATGTCTAACCTTTCTGCCCCATTTTCAAGCAAGAAGGTTTGCAATGGCTTAGGCATCATCCTCTTCATTTGGTCCACGACCACTAATTCTTCCAAACTTTCATAGTCGTTAGCAAATCCAGCTAATGACATCCACTTCAAAAGGTAAGACTTCAGTCTGACACTGTAGGCTGCGAACATCTCTCCTGGCTCTCTCTTCGACTTCCTGAACTGCTGTCGGTATGTATGGGCTGTCATCTGGAACCTTTTTCAATAATGCTTTTTCCAGAGCCTCATAGTTATTCTCCATACCAGGTGGCAACCTTGAGTAGACCTCGTACGCTGTCCCCCTCAGGCCCTGTGAGAGTTTCAAGTTCCATTTCCCACGTTCCAATCCCATAGCCAAAGCCATCGACTGAAATCTGTGAAGATACTGGTCGATCTTATCTTTGTGTTCATCGAACGGGAGTAATGGGAACTTCATTGCCTGGTATGGACCGCCACTAGAAGATGTTGAGTCAGGGAGAACAACGCCTCCCACTGCACCCTCGGTTTCCTTGGCAGTTTGAGCTTTTAGCTCCAACTCCCTCATACGGAACTCATGGTCTCTGACTGCCTGCTCGGCCTCCATTTTCTTGGCTTCGCGCACAGCCTGTCTGAAGTCTCTTTCCACTTCCTGCACATATTTCTGTAACTCCGCTCCATCATATCCCATCTCACGCCCTGTAGTCTGTACGTCAGCGACATTAAACCCAGCTGATGCCATCCTAAACTCAGAGGGTAAGGGAAGAGGTAATTGTCTATTAAATTGCACTCACAAGTACACAACAAGTTACATTACACGACCACAACACGTCGTATGTCGGTCAGTCTGTGTCAGGAAGAGTATAGACAATAGCCAGGCACGGTAGGCAGAACCTATTGATAGTAGACAAGGATATCTGTCCCCTATCACTAAATCAGCCAGAACTCCACCAGGATTTCAAATATCCCGCGACGTGCCCCCAGAAATTGTAACAAGCTACGTGGAGGGTCCCAAATAGCCCTGTCACAATGTTTAAATAATCTTCTATATAGCCCTGGCTGGGATAGGTCTTTACCTGCCAACCCTCCTCCGTTTTCCCCGGACGCACTGTCACTCTTTCTTTCGACCTAAGGACCTATTTCCTGCCGTGTTCTTCTGGCTGATCCATATATATATATATAACACAGTGATCGTTGGAATAAACTAAAACTTGATTTATTAAATCAATAAAGAACAGCACAGGAAAACATTAAGGCAGATAAAACAGATAGTTCTAAACAGACACAACACAGATAAAGTTCAGTCACAGAGCCTCAGGTTGCCATAGTCACAGACCCAGCTTCATATACTGTCCAATCTGTCCACATACATCTCACCACGTGTGCCAGAAGCTCCTTCCTTCCCGGTACTTGGGTGTAAGTTCAACAGGCTTCTGTAGAATCAAAGCCACTGGTTTTTGAGGACTTCCATTGAATTATGGTTTCCCATAATGGGAATTGTTCATGGAATTAACATAGATAGGTGTCTTTCAATGTCCGGTACAAAATGGGTATGCAGGATAATCAGGTGTAGACTCCGCCTAGAAATCAACTGCTCTCTGGCCTAGGTCACTGAAAGGACCCGAGATGCACCATTACCGTAAATTGTCATTTGCTCATGGTATGCAGGATAATCATGCGTAGACTCAGCCCAGAATTCAACTGCTCTCGGGCCTATGTCATTTCCTCAAGATATACCCTTGCCTCTCTCTCAGAGTTAGGCACACCATGTGTGGTATGGCTAATACATTGATCTGGCTTCATCAGATGTATTCGGCTCTAGCATAGAAGCCGTGTGGATACTGTCCGATTTAGTCACGTCCAACAGAAGAGGACCCTGGAGATGACAAACAATATTGAGCGACTGGGCTGACTCATGTATCACACAATCCTGAGGACCAATAGGGCCTCAGTTACTACATTTGACATATAGGATCTCCATCCAATGCATTATATACGATACCCGAATGAATGGGCCTGACCTGTCAGGCAGCTCCTGGATTGGCCACGTCCGAGCTTGAGTAGACCTCCAGCTTGTTGAGGTCCGGTTGTCCACCCTAGGAACGTTGTCTACAAGACACACCCTCCACACTCATACCAAGCCTTTATTATTATTGGGCACATTCATTTCCATGCTTTCCTCTCACTTGCAAACCATGCCTTTCTCACAACCAAGATCTTGGGTGTGGTGCGCCTAGTAATCTGTGTGTTTCTCCCCGTGAACTAAATATAGTGTAGTAGTGGGGTTATATGGCACGCCGTGTAGTTCCCCATTCCCAGCAAGAATAGGAAAGAAGATACTACCCCTCCCGGCCGCCGCTCTCGACTGAGCTGTCGCCCCAATGTACCGGCATTGCCCTGCACAAGCCATAGTGTAGATGAGTTCAGGTTCTCTCAGTGAGATAGAGGAGTCCATTATCCTCCCGACATCATCCTATCGAGTGACAGACGAAAGAAATAGTCCTGTGGCTAGCCTCTTCTGGCTCAAGAAGATAGATCATAGATTACCATAGCTATCCAATGATGATATTCCACAGAAAGATGACAATATGCCCAATTCAAATCGTAGAAAGAAAGATAGCAACAGCTCATCTGACGCCAAGAACAAATGAAATCCTCTGTGGAGATATATTGTTCAGATTCACTTCCCCGGCTATGCCAAGAACAAAACAGCTAGTTAGATTGCCAACGGTCAACCAACTCTTCATTTGTTATGATTGGCTTTTCGCCAATTCATCTTCCCCCTCGAGACAAAATACATTTATAAGTCCAGGTCTGGCTGGACCACCCACAACTCAAGTATTACCTTTCCACTACCTCAGTAGTATGTTGCACCTCTGTCGTAATCTTTAAATCACTTGACATGCTGCAACTATCAAACGGTAGGTGTTGGCACGGCCATCAATTGACCAGCAGCCGCATCAGTGCACATTTGACGCAAGGCGCTCCATCGGGTCTACCCGAAAGGAAAGACAAATATATACTCGCTCCATGTAAAGATTGTGGTATGAAGATAACCCAAAGAACCATCTTTCATGGAGATTTGAGCGAACAAGAGAACTGAGAGCTTCCGAAAGCCGTTTCCCCCTGTTTACCCAAAATAAAAGAATGCATAAGGACATGGGCCACTGGCGTTTCGCTACAACGGGTTGTAGACACAACTAGTAAACGTCACGTAACTTCGGTCAGATAAGCATTTTAAGGACACAGGAGAGAGAGAGAGAGAGAGAGAGAGAGAGAGATCTCTTCACCAAATCAGAGAAGTGGTGTATGGGAGAATACATGAGTGTTGATGCCAGTATGTAGGTTACCAAGTTACTGTCCACCAAACTACATACACCGACTTTATGTGATTCTGTGACAGAATTAGTGCAGAACTAATTACCCTATAACAACCCATCAAATCAGGGGAGAGGGGGGACTCCTGTCACAGCCTCACATTATCCACATTATCCGGTAAACCTAACATTAGTTAATAGATATTAGCCAAGGGCTACAACTCCCGCCCAAGGGAAAGAAGTAAGACCCTCGAAGGCCAGAGTATTCCAGAACCTTCTCGAAGGACTGGTCAGTGAGTCCACTGTCCCGTGGACACTGATGTGGCCCGCCTATTGCGGGGTCCACGAGGAACTCGAACAGAGTTACCACCCTTGTCGGATTGCGACACGTGTGAATCGGCAGAGAGAGACGGGACATCGAAGAGGCAACAGGGCCTGCCTTAGAGGGACTCAATAGTTTAGACCCATGTGTATTTGGGGTTCATAGACATATGCTAGATAGTTTGCTTAGAATGTTTGATGATGTTAAACTGTGTGATAATGTTAAACCTCTGTGATATGCAACTCAGTGCGGGCTTGTTAAACCCACTGCGCCAACGCACTGTATATTGAAATACAATAAATGTTAGATATTATATTTAACGGAGTTATTGTTGCCTGTGTGAGCCCGAGCTCAGATACCTAGACATACAACACGCTGACAGTATGCGAGGAAATAGAGAAGAAGGGCAGAATGCCAGACGGGCCGGCGTGCCCAATTCTCAACCCTTTGAAAATAAAGATTTTTGTTCGTTCGTTCGTTCGTTTGTTCGTTTCATTTGGTCTGTACATCATTGCTTGTTGTGGTATACTGTAAGTTGGTAGCTTTGTAATGTGTCCAAAGCATTTCACTTGCTGTTTTCTAATGAAACCTAGCGCTGCTGTAACGCCCAATTTAGTCCTGATTTCATCATTTCTTATTTTCTCTCTTTTTGATACACTGAGTATTTTTCTCAGGAATCTCATTTCCGTTGGTGTAGTTTTTCTTTTCTCCTTTTCTGCCATTTTCCAGGTTTGACATTGGTAACATAGAGTTAGTAGAAAGATTGTGTTGTAGAATGCCTTTTTAGTATCTACTGATACGCGTTTGTTCTTTAGTATTGGTGCCATTTGTCAAATGCATTAATTTGCCTTATTGCATCTACCTTCGATCTCGTCCTCTGTTTTACCAATTTCGACTTATGATTTGCAATTTGATGATATTATACTTCCTATGTACTTCAAGCTCTTTACTTGTTCAGGGAGAGTTATTTTCAATGAATCTTTGTTACATTCTTCTTCTTCTTTATTTATGGCCATTGAGTTAAGAACTGACATCACTGCACTAATGACATTCCCATACGTGCTCCGCCCCCTCGTTCAACAGCCAGCAAAAAGTCATACTACTAATCGATAATTTGGTTGTTTCGGGATTTGAATTTTAAATATTGAGCACAACCCACTACTGGCAACGCTGATTGTATTCTGGTATGAACCTAAGGCCTATCCACGTCAATATGGAAGCACTATACTCGAGTTTCGCTCTCGTTTGAGCTCGTCAGTAGTGCATATCCTTGACCGGATCCGGAAACAAGCCCCGGATCATTGGCCGGGGCCCATAAGGGAAGCAAAGAATAGCAAAACTGTAGCCTACCACGCATGTCGTAAGAGGCGACTAAGGAGGCTATGGTTCCGTCGCCCTGCTACTGAGTGAGTGCTGTGAGCTGTGAGTTTCGTGTGAAATGCTTTTAAATCTACCCGAGGATTTTGGAACATGACTGCATGTTCGGAGCGATGGCAGCTGGCTATGTCCCAGAGTTGACCGGTTTTTGCCTTATGCAGAAATGCGTGGCTGCTGGGCTTCTGGTTGACTGCCAGTACCATCGACGATGAACTGTATTTTCGTGGACTATGTGGGTGAACATCTAGGAAACATCCAGATGGGAAAATGACTGCCGATTCCATCAGAGATGAACTGGATGTTTCTTGGGGGACTATTGTGTTGACATTCTGGCGCTGGCATTATGCACAGTCTATCTATGCGAGCTGTTGTTTGTCGAGACTCCTGTCTTTTCCATTTTTCACATTGGGCAGTTGGGAGCGTTTTGTGTGATATTCACTGGCACAGGAACGGAGCATAATGGGGACGACCCGTTGCTGTGAAGTTGGAACCGCGACTAACTAACTAACTTATGGCCATTACCTCTGTTTTATTGATGTTAGTTTTCACGTTGCGTTTCTTGCACACTTCGTTTAGACTATTTAAATAGACTTGTAATTCTGCTTCTGATTTTTCAATTAGTGTTTGATCTTCCGCAAAGAGGAGTTCTTTAATGGTGTAATTTACCGTTGGTTCTTCTTCTGTGTTCTGTCCTTCATGAAGTGCTGTTGAGGTCCTTGATTGCTCGGTTTCTTTACATCTATTGTCTATATAAGTTATGAACAATAGGGAGGACAGGACACAGCCCTGTCGTACTCCGGATTTTATGGTGAAGGGTTCTGAGTGTCCTCCGTTTGTTCTTACACTGTTATTATGTATTAGCGTCTACATAAGTTCGTTAGATGTGTAACCATTCCACATTTTAAAGGATTTCCCCACAGCTTGTTTCAATCTACGTACTCCATCAAATACCCTTTCTTGGTCGAAAAAAACCAAACAGAGTATTTCATTAAATCCGATTGCTTTTTCTATAAGTTGTCTAAGAGCAAAGATGGCATCTTCTGTGCATTCCTTGTTAAGTGCCTATGTGTAATCTGCTTGCTTGCTTGCGTTCACTGGCTGTGAACTCCAGCGTGAAGTCCTGTATGTCGGATGAAGACATCCTGTTGTCCAATATCAATGTGATGTCATACCGGACTGAGGTTTGCGTGAGTATCCGTTGTCCCCCGTTTGACTTATTGGTGTACAGACTGGTGGTTCCTCGCCGTACAGGCAGATACTCTCCAACTTCGGAAGAATCAGCGGTCCTACTACGTTAGCCAGGACCCTGAAGGGACCTGTTGCCCAGGACGCACGGCTAGGACGTGCTAGTGTTAGTAGGTCTTGCCAGTATAAAACATGACCCTGGTGCCTTGGAAACACCTTTGCGTCCTATGTGTAATCTAAGTATAGTTTTCTGGAGATTACCGAAATTGTTAACATTTGTGACATTCTTAAGAGGTAAAAATATAGCATTTACATTTTAGGTAAAGGTATATAAATTTAAAAGCTAACGTAATGATAATCTAGAATAAAGTTATATTTCGCGAGAAATTAGTAGCCTGTGGGATTTTTAAAACTTCAGATGTCATTTTTTAATATTGAAGAAGAGGCACTGACACTTTCCCTGTAACTCAGTTTAACTTTCAGCCAACTCATTCCTAGTGTGAATGATAGATTTATGAGAATAAAAAAGCTTCACAGAACACATATCATTTACCAAAATTGATTATTTTACCACAAATTATTAGTACACATGTGTGAATGTTAATTGATGTCATTTGTATGTCTAAAACATATTGTTGCCAGTGTACATGTAAAAGCAATCGTTACATCTAACTCACTAACTGGTGTTACTCCAGTTAGTCGATATGTAGTACAAGTAGTCTCAACAAGTACCTGTGTACAGTTTATGATGGTTACAGCCGATCTTTAATTTTGTGACATAAGTTTGTACGTATGTTAATAATTGTTAAAGCAATTAGTATCTGTCGTCCTTTGTTACTATCTAGAGGCGTATTGCCAGCAGAAGGGATCTGAACAACAGAAGTATTGAGTTAGACAATCAGGAAGTGACAATCAGAAAGGCGGCTTCAATATGTCGGATGTAGTGGCTGATGCGACTCCTGAAGGTAAATTATAGAAAATATATGTTTTCATTCACAGAAAACCACGAAAATCGTTAAAAATGTTGTTATTTATGACAGTGAGAATTATCATTATTCGCTACAAGCTGAGGGAGATTCTGAGGGGATGATCAGATTACTTATTGACTAATAATTATACGTGCCCGAGGGTGTTCTGTTACTATCTATCTAACTAGCTAACTTTAATTTTAAGGACGCACAGCATACACATCCAGGCCAAAATGCAAAAAACAAAATTATAGTAGTAGTTGTAGTGGTAATAAATTAGACATTGGAATTAATAAATTAGACATTAGAAGATTAATCAAGTTCAGTCAGTCAATATTATTATTTTATATCCTCTCAGTTCACTTCCTGTTTTAAACTTGCATTTCAAAATCAATCAATCAATCATGTGCCATACCGGAAAGCTTGGGCGGTCATGACTCGCCATTTCACTCGATCACCAGAGTCGTGGATCAGCTCAGTGTTCATGTCTCGAACATGCCATGTGGCCAAGCCATCCAGGTATTTTCTTCTCGGTCTTCCCCTTGGTCTGTTCCCTTCGATCTTGCCAGTTGTCACTAAGTTCTCCAATCCATTTCTTCTCATAACATGTCCAACAATTTTTACTGTCTGCGTCTAATTTCTCTAATCAATTTACGATTTTCATTTGTCTTCTGTAGTACTTGGTCATTAGTTTTTCTGTCTGTCCATGGTATTCTTTGCATTTTCCTCAGACACCACATTTCTGCAGCCATCAGATGTTTTTCAGCTTGACTGCTCATTTATAGTGCGATTTATTGCCTGGCATATTTCGATGCATCTCGTATTAAGTAATTATAATCATCGTTCAAGCTGTAATATACACATGTTCACAAAGTAATATCAGTTGTTTACCATGGTAATTTTAAATTGACTATCATGTCTTTCTGTTTGCACAAAATTGGCAACAACTACTACTGCTGCTACTACTACTACTACTACTACTACTACTACTACTACTACTACTACTACTACTACTACTACTACTACTACTACTACTACTACTACTACTACTACTACTACTACTACTACTACTACTACTACTACTACTACTACTACTACTACTGATACTGCTACTACTACTACTGCTACTACTACTACTACTACTACTGCTACTGCTGCTGCTGCTGCTGCTGCTGCTGCTGCTGCTACTACTACTACTACTACTACTACTACTACTACTACTAACAGAAAAAAAACAACAAGTAAATGACCTTTCTACATATTTTGAGGCGCATTGGACACATGCTGATAGATTCATATGTGTAATGACCGCTCGGCACTCGGTGGCTGATGTGCTCAGTATCACACCAACCGCTTTTACTCCTCAAAACATTTCCAGGAAACCACTTTATGCTGGGACTATTCCAGATCTCCTTTCTATCAATTTATATATTTAAAGTAAATTCTTGGAAATTCCCAGCAAATATTAACTTCTTGAGTCTGCTAGCTGTAATAGCTTCCCTATGTGCCACGATTTCCACCATAGCACAGAGCCTCCTTACTTTACATACTGAAGTATTGTTAATGTTCTGCAGACTTTAAAACTGTATCAATTTAAGCTTTGTCGTCTAAATCATTACAGGAGATGCTCATTGTATAGCTGAAACAAGATCAGTCATTGCTGTTGTTGTGGTTGTTGTGGAATTCCAATTACACAATTACGGAGTAATTAGAGCTCCAGCGCCTGTGACTAGCGCCTTTCTTCTATTCTTCCTAATTTTCTTGAGCATCTTTGCCTAGGACCAAGTAAATTCACTACAGGCTTACTAGACCTGTCATATCTTCCTTACCTACTAAACTCCTTGAGGACTTTTATGTCAGAGTAGGCATGGGCACCGCCTCTTGGAGTGGCATTATTGGAAAGCACAGAGTCGGAAATTAACTCCTCCTCCTTCCGATCTGTGCTGAACACGATTTCCTGATTACCAACAAAATTGTCCGTCTTTCCTTGAGAAATAAGATATCGTGGATGCTCCCTCGCTCGAAACACTGGCACCTCATTGACTATGTCATCGTCAGGAAGAGTGACAGACCAGACGTTCGACTGAAAACATCCATGTGCATACTCATCATTGGCACCTTTCCGTCTTGACAGACGATAGTTTGGTACATTGTGCTTCAAAAAGGCTTAATAACTACGATCCATGGCGGTGGCGAGTGTGGCTGGTAAGGCCAATTCTTGCTGCAAATGTTTGCCCACAGTAGGTGCATGTGAAAACATGGTCACTTCCACTATTTTGCACCATCTTACGTCTCTCACGTTCCGTGTGTGCTTTTTCTGCAATCATTTTCTCCTTTGTCTTTATTCCATTTCTGATAGTTGCCCTCCATGCAACACGTTCAGCGGCGACGTGCTCCCAATGTGCATTATCAATGCCTGTATCAATCATGTCCCGCTTACACACATCTTTGTATCGTAGTAGAGGCCGACCCTGAGATCTCCTACCCGTCTGTAATTCACCAAAAAAGATGTCCTTTGGTATTCTACCATCATCCATCCTCCTAACGTGTCCTATCCATCTAAGTCTACGAAGACTGAGCATGGAATACACCGTCACACAACCTGATCTTTCCAATACTTCAGTATTTGTGATTTTGTCTTGCCACTTAATACCAAGTATTCTTCGCAGACACCGCATATGAAAGCTGTTTAAACGTTTCTCTTGGCGTGAGTAAGTTGTCCAGGTTTCACTGCCATAAAGAAGAGTACTAAGGACACAGGCTTGGTAGACGAGGACTTTTGTTTTGGCAGTAAGCTTCCTGTTCTCCCAGACTCTTTTTGCTAACATGTTCATTGTTGTTGCTGCCTTGCCAATCCTGATGTTGATTTCCTGATCGAGGGATAATTTGCTATTTACCTCTGATCCTAGATATGTAAAATGGTCTACTATCTCCAGTTCGGCGTCGTCAATAAAGATTGATGGTACACCATGTGCACCTTGTGACATAATCTGTGTCTTCTTTTTGTTAATTGTTAAACCAAATTCAGAACAAGCATTGGAGAATGCAGATAGTAGATGTTGTAATTCTTCCTCAGAGTGGGTCGTAATCGCAGCATCATCCGCAAAAAGCAACTCTCTGATTAGTACCCTGCTAATTTTGGTCTTGGCCTTCAATCTCTGAGCATTATAGAGGCCACCATCTGAGCGTGAGTGAATGTATATACCGTCATCCTGATCACGAAAGGCATATTTCAGTAGAAGTGAAAAGTATATCCCAAAGAGGGTGGGGGCTAGTACACAACCTTGCTTAACTCCACTCTTGATTTCAAACTCTTCTGAAGTTGAGCCATCAAACTTGATTATACCCTTCATGCCTGTGTGGAACGATTCCACAATGGACAGAAGAGTTGGTGGGCAGCCAATCTTCTTTAGTGCTTTGAACAGACCCTCACGACTGACCAAATCGAATGCCTTTGTGAGGTCAATGAAGGCAATAAACAGTGGCTGATTTTGTTCCCGGCATTTTTCTTGCATCTGTCGCAATGAGAATATCATATCAATGGTAGACCGGTTCTGACGGAAGCCGCACTGTGATTCGGGGTAGACTTGATCTCCCAGGACTTGAAGTCTGTGCAGGACAATTCTGGCAAATACTTTCCCAACAATACACAGAAGTGAGATACCCCTATAGTTGTTACAGTCGCTCCGATCTCCCTTGTTCTTGTACAGCGTTATGATGTTTGAATCTTTGAAATCCTGTGGGACTTGTCCTTCTCGCCAGCATAGCTCTATTAGCTGGTGGATCTGTAGAGCGAGTGTGTCTTGCCCACTCCTGATTACCTCTATTGGAATCCCATCCTTACCTGGAGCCTTGCCAGATGCAAGCTCATTTATAGCACACTTAACTTCTGTTATAGTGGGAAGTGTGTCCAGGTGGTCAAGAGTTGGCAGGGCCTCTATGGCGTTGAGGGCATCATCCGCTAGCTTGGTCTCACTTGAGTAAAGCTCTAAATAGTGCTCGACCCATCTATCCATCTGCTGTTTCTTATCAGTGATGATTTCTCCAGTCAAGGTTTTCAGCGGTGCACTTCTTTTGATCATTGGACCACAGGCTTTCTTTATCCCTTCATACATGCTTCTGATGTTTCCCTTATCACTTGCGATTTGAATGGACTCACATAACTTGATCCAATAGTCATTCGCACACTGCCTGGCAGCCTTTTGTACATCCTTCCTCGCTTGCTTCAGCTCACTCAGAGTGTTACGCGTTGGTCTTTCCTTGTTTCTTAAGAGAGCTATCTTCTTTTTATCAATCAAGGGCTGCAGTATCTGGCTGTTTGCCGCAAACCAGTCCTGCCTCTTATGATCCACAGTGCCGTAAACCCCTACCGCTGTTTTATAAATAGGTTCCTTAAGTTTACTCCATTTATCATTTACTATACAATTTTCTGATGTATCATTGAAAGCGTCTTCAAGTTGCTGTTGAAATTCAAAGCACTTTCCAGGATCGTGAGTGTTAGTAATATTAATCCTGGGGCTAGACTTGTGTTTAGCTGTGTAGATTCTCTTTGGTCTCAGTCTAACCCTTGCAACAACCAAAGAATGATCTGTATCACAGTCAGCACTGTGGTAACTTCGAGTTAATGATGTATGGTTCAGATGTTGTCTCCGTGTGATAATGAAGTCCAGCTGATGCCAATGGCCGGATCTTGGATGTTTCCATGTGACCTTATGCATCTCTTTTGTTTTAAAAAAGGAGTTTGTAATACATAGGTCATTTCTAGTGCAATGCTCCAGCAGCCTTTGCCCATTATCATTCATGCGACCGATGTTGTATTTTCCAAGGCACACTGGCCATGAACTCGAGTCCTTGCCCACACGAGCATTGAAATCACCGAGCATATAAATGTAGTCGGATTTTGGAACTGCCTTGATCGCAGAGTCTAGCTGCTCATAGAACGTATCCTTCACATCATCAGAGGAAGCGAGTGTCGGTGCATATGCAGTGAGAATGGTGGCAAATCCACAAGAGGTTGCCAAGCGCAGTGATAATAATCTTTCATTACCTCCAGCTGGGATATCAATCATTCCCAGTAGCGAATTCTTCACTGCAAAGCCCACACCATGTTGCCTTTTTTCTGCCTGCCCTCTTCCCTTCCAAAAAAAGGTGTAATTGTTTTCCCTGAGTGACCCTTCCTCAGCGAGGCGAGTCTCCTGCAGGCCAGCAATATCAATGTTAAGACGATTGAGTTCAGCATCAATCACAGCCGTTTTTCTCACATCGTCAATATTTGTCAAGTCAGTGGAAAATCCTGGACACATGGTTCTCACGTTCCAGGTTGCAAGCCGTAGCTTGAGGTTTCTATTCTTTTTATTAGTACCTGGTGCATTGGTTTTACAGCCTGCGATTCAGATTTTGTCCTAGCCCCAAGCACCCATTGAAGCAGGCAGGCTGTGGCGGATCAGCACCCAATTGGCTGGGGGCTGCCCAGCTTGAGGCGGGCGGTAGCTGATCAGTGACACCTGTAGGTGTCTCCCACCGTCAGAGGCAACGCGTGGCGCCCCATGTCTACGCCAACTGACAAGGACTTATAACCCGTAACAGTTGCCTCTCGCTTTGATTCCGAGACCGGTTAAGACCAGGGATGGAGTTATTGCCTCTCCATAGCACAAAGCCTGGGCTAAAATAAAGAAACCATGTGTTGCCCATGCAGCATGATCCCTCTCTCGGCCTGCCTAGTTCACTCCAGAGGAAAGTTGACACCTATAATCTGGAACAAGACAAGCTGCAGAAGCTGCCGGATCAGCAAAGCAATGCTCTAACTGTCCGCCTGTCGGAGCTTCGATCCTAGACCAGCTGCCAACCAAGGCTTAGGGCCTGGTCTGCCCTGCCATGACTTATTTTGTCTTTGGGTTGCATTTCCTCGCACCAGGATAAGGCTAGTACCCTCCCAATTGCGCTCTTCCGCCCGAAGCCGTTGGCACAATGTGGGGTGTCGGGTTTGGTAAGTGCCGCCCAACATTCAGCGCTGACAGAAAGCAGGTAGTACCGTCTACTGTCATACGGTAGCTCAGTCATATCTGACTAAGACCTGACGCATACTACAGGCAACAATAGAAACAGTACCAAGAAGAGCTCGCAAACAATATGAACTGTACTGGAGTAGTAAATTGGAACAGTTGCATAATGATGTGGAAGTAGGTAGAAAGCAAGCAGAGTCCATACTCGGCCAAGAGCACCACAATGAATACCAGCACGCAAAAGCCTAATTTCAAATGGCCGAGCTGCAGGCTAAACGGAAAGCTGGCAGGAGAAAACAGTCATTAAACTTTGAAAGCCCCCTCCCCCCCCCCCCCCCCACGATGTGTCTCCGCCTTGCCGCGGTGGGGGGGGGGGGGGTTTGAGTGTCCCAGTGTCCCCAAGCGCAATGCCGACGGAAGTACAACTACATGTAGGACAGCTCTTGAGATAGGGACCAGACTGAGAGAGACACAACCTGCTACTCTACATGTAGACTGAGGATAGCAGTCACAAGCTCAAATTATTCGCACGAAGCCACTAACACGTGGTCCGGACACATACTCAAAGGCTTCCATCTGAGGGATATGGCTGAACGCCTCTAAGCCATTAACCCCTGTATGTGAGAGCCGGGCGGATATCCACATTCTGCAAAACGAAGGTGAGATGCTGAGCACGCTACATGCTTAGTTCAGATACTTGTTCGAAGGCTCTCAGCTGCCGGATATGAGGGAACCAAGGATGAGAGGATCTGGCCTTTTCTCGCTCACTGACGCATGGAGGTAAGGTGCTGAGTCGGCAGCACATGTAGCCTACCTCGTGAGAGAGTACTAAAGGTAGAAAAAGTGCCCCAGTCGCACGAAATGGTTTCGATAAAATGTCTGTATCTATATACATAGAGAGTGTAGTCAAAGGTGGAAAAACGTCTCATTAACACGAAATAGAACGCTTGGCTAGCGAATCCATTGCATAGTCCGAAGTCCGAAGCGAAAGCTTACCTAGTGGATGTCGTCGGCAGACTGACCGTTTGTGACAAAACGGACCCGATAAAGTCTATCCTCTGCATTATTTCCCTTTGGTAGGAATAAGACGGGTTAGTCTCCTTTGATATGGTGACCATAAGTAGGGAAATCCCCGGTGAAAATAGTCCGTGACGTCACAAAATTCTGGTGACTTCTGGAAGATACTAGAATGTCCTCGGCCAAATGCGTACGTGGTTTGCTGTCACGTTAGACTCACAATTGCTCGGGTCTTACGGGGTTTTGGATTTCTCCATGATCCTTGGGATTCTCGATGCTCGAAGAGGTAATTGTGACTGCGCACTTAGCTGGTCACTATCAGTCGCCAGCCGAATTTCGTCAGAGAAGGCCGCAGTAACTCACAGCTAGCAGAGATGTCTTTTATCGCTGTCAGAGCGGACACCTGCCATGAAGTGATGTGACTCTCATATCACTGGTAATGTTGGATTACTTTATGAGTTAGCCGGTGTCCTTAAACACACCGCGGGCAGTTGAAAGACATTTAATCGCCGACCGAAATAATTATCTCTGCGGAGCACATGAATTGACGGTCGTCTGTCTGCATTTATAATTAGCTGTTATTGATCAGTTAGGTAATGCGTAGGTCAGACGTGTCCAGTAACGCCAACTGTTATGTGCTTATAAACATTAGGCCGGTGTACGTGTGTTCCATCTGATTAATTGTGTAAATCGGATGTTAGTATATCTGATAGAATTATTGATGTGAAAGCACAATTATATGCATTGTTAATGACATGTACATTGATGCTCTCACTGCTATGTATAAGTATGTTCGAGTAATTTACCAACTGTGTAGCAAATGTGTTAACTATCTGGTTTAGTGATTACATACTCAGGGCTGTAATGAATTTCGACATTAGTTAAATGATGATGTTAGAATCATTTAATAGTGATGAGTTGTTGGCATGAGATAGCCAGTGATGTATCATTTGGATAGCTAGAATAGAATTGTAACTTATGCCTTATATCAGTGGTGTTCATTATTCCAGAACAAGGTGGTTGGATTTCATTGGGATGTGCAGGTAAGTATTTGCTGTGTGAAGATGCCAGCGCTATTCCACCTACGCAGAAATGTTTTGTATTTACTGGATAGCGGTTGATAGGAAGTATTTATGAATTCCTGATCTCACTGCTTGTTTACATGCCCGTCCGCCAGAGCGACTATGCGTTTCCAATCGTGCGTATGTCTGTCCGACCGACTGATTATTTGGCCTGTCCGAACGCCTGGTTATTAAGCCTGTCCCACCGACCGTTAGGTTGCATGTCCGACCAAGGCGATTGTGCGTAACCGATGGTTGAATCAACCTACCCGACCGAGAGCGATGCGGCGCTCTGTAATCGAGGCCGTTGCGTTTATGTAGATCCGAACTATGAACAGAATGTGGTCTGTCTCTACTTTTCTTCTCTTCAATAAACCTGACAATGTTAATGGAGTAACTTATTCACTGAAGTGAGGAAGTTGTAGTAACCTCTATGCTAATGAGACAGGAATTGTGGGGCTGGAGATTTAGGAGATGAGGGACTGGAAGCCACTCTAAAACGGAACAAGGTGCTCTTGGCCCACAGCAGCTGTGGGAAGATGTTATAGGTGGATTGCCACCATAGCTGTGCTAGACCGGCACAGGCTTGACCGTCGTGGATGAAGGTCAATTAATAAAGGGCAAACCATGTTCTGGGACGGAGATCTCAGACCAGAAGCTGTTGCTGTGTTATGAGTTTGTTAGTTAAGTTTAACAATTCATGGTTTATAATTTGTTAATGCTACGTTAATGAATTAAGATGTATATAATTTATTAAGTTTGTGTAGTCATTAATGAGTTATGTTTAATGAATTGATCAATAGGTTAAGTGATTGATTAATTGTTGAGTATGCATGTGAGGAGGATATGTCCGGCTGGACACCTCCTAGATAATGTAACCGCTACACTGACAGATAAGTAGGTGTATTTTTTGGTTGGTGTCGGTGAAGAAACATGAGTGGACTAGCACCAGGTAACGGATACTTTGACAGAGTCATACAGTCCACTCTGGTGCTATCGGGCTATCTATTGCCCAGAAGAGTTACTTGAATATACACTTGTGTATTATTGCTTTCTCTTGCAGCCTCATGCCTATACATTGTAGTTAAGAGTTGATCTACTTATATATAATGTATTATATATATTACTGAGAGGCATTTGTCAATGTTGAGATGCAGTGTAGTGTTGTAGTTCAGTACTCACACCACCCCCTCAATGTTTCAGGATCTGTTATAGATTTATATACGATGGAGATTCATGAGTTCAACCATAAACTCAAGGGGACTTGCTCGTACCAGTGCCAATTAAGATGAGGTTTGAGGTTTTACTGGGAGCAGTCATCTGAATCTGCCTACGTCAACACTTGAGAGTCAATTGAGTTGAGAATATCCCGGTAGTTCTATGCTAAGACCACCGCAACGAATCCGATGAAGAATTAGTCAACAGATCCAGGTATTGTCCAAGACTGAAGCGTCTATTGATTCCTGCCAGTCAGGTACTGGTAGTTCTAGCTCAATGATGACATTGGTACTTTCAAGGAATAAATTTCAGTTGTGTTGAGAAGAGTGATCTCTGTTTTTCAGTCACGACAATGGCCAGGTTGTCATGTTTCCGGCCCGGCTGGGTCGTCATGGTACACACTGTATAATTTCATTTAGACTACAGTATGAATGAATCTACAGTTGTGATCCTTATTGAAACCAAAACTTGGTCCAATGACCTTCAACGGTGATTTACTAGATGTTAACACCGGAGTGACATTCGTGTTTGGGTAGGGAGCTACCTCATTCCTAGGTGTTGGTGGACAATGAATTTGGAAGCTGTGAGGGTATTAGATACCTACAGAACTGTGTAGTATAGAGACATGTGAATATGTTGAGTTCTTGCATTCATCTGTTGAATCATGCTATTGGGACATTGTGGTCCGGTGGAGCCAGCGCTCTAGTTATAGGTTGCAGATCAGTGTTTCACATTAACTTGAGAGACCGAAGAGCAACCATTATCTGATATACTAGTGTATTGTGCTACAGTACTTTTCTTCAGTGGGGGACATCTAGGATTCTTGGGTCGGCCCAGACGTCATCAGTGAAGTAGGACTTGTGATTTATTACGTCATCGAGGGATGACTAGTGAACTGTGGTGAAGTGTCAGTCAGGCATTAGTCATACGCCTGGCCAGTCCGAGATCTTACGCTCAGTGGAAGGAGAGAACTTTGGAAAGGTCTACACCTTGAAGTTCCTTTACACTGAAGATTCCTCGGGTGAGTCGTTAACCACGACGGGACATTCGCACGAACTGAAGTCACATGCTCTGTGATGAAGGCGGATCATCAGAAGATCTTCTCGTGTACATATTGACTTCTATCCAGGTTTTCAGCCATCCCTCTCTGAGTTACAGTTGACAGATTTAGAAATTAAATTTTACTTTGTTAGCCATGGCTTTCAGTATTAGTTTGACTGATGTCTTGTCCGAGCCCCCTGTAGGTAGGAATCCATAAGTGGGGAGGGTAGGTCAGCTGTCCCGGCTTGGGTGGGGCCTTGTAGATGTAAAGTCCTATTTGGGTAGTCGGAGCAAAGACTGGGGATATTAACTATAGTAACATACCTATCCAAGCTCTGGGGGTCTTGTTACACCGTTCCTGGTTTGTGCTTGAGCGACCAGTGGCAAGCGAAATGGCCAAAACATGGAAGTGAGGAATTAAAGCAACCATAAGAAGGACGTGGCAATTCCTCGGGTGAGCCCAGTCTCAGAGCAATATGTGCCTGCTCTGCAATTATGGAATCCTCCTTGGATAGCGGGGAATACCCATTGTCTGCCCCTGCCTTACCTTGAGGGTTGACCATGATGTCTTTGACCGTTCTACCTTAACCAGCTGAAGTGTGGGCGACACCACAACAATAAGAGCCTAACGTGCCTCGAAACTCGAGGAAGGCTAATCTCATTAAAAATGCCCGCCGAAGTCGGATGTGCTGGCATACGGGTGACAACATAAAAACTGGCACTACGCAATTACGTGCGAGCGATATGTCGATCGTGTCCGGAACAGCTCTGCCTAGCTATTTTTCCGAATGTCCGTCGTGCCCGGAGCAACTCCAACAATTTTGTTTTCCGGGCACAGCGACAAGCACATGTCCGAAACAATAGGCCCCTGAGTGAATACTGTCTGCAATCCCTGGTTTGTGCGGGGAGCGGCATGTAGCGAACGAAACGCTCAATACAATGAAGTGAGGAATTTAAGCAGCCATGAGCAGGGCGTGACGATTCCCTCGGTGAGCCCAGCACAGGAGCGCTATGTGTCGGCTCTGCAACTATGGATGCCACCCTGGCCGGCAGAAAATGGCATGGACTGTCCCTGCCTTTCCTTGAGGGTTGATCGTGAAGTTTTCGATCGTTCTAACCTGACCAGCTGGGATGTGGATGGCACCACAAAAGTGAGAGTTCCCCAGGAATGTTAACCTGTAAAAAATGCACGCGACAGTCGGATGTGTTGGCCTAAGGGTCTCGGCCCAAGGGTGCCTAACTAGACACACAGCAATACATCTGAAGAAAAAACAACAACAACACTCCGGATGAACGCAGAAGAAGAAGAGGAGGAAGAAGAAGAAGAAGAAGAAGAAGAAGAAGAAGAAGAAGAAGAAGAAGAAGAAGAAGAATTTTGAGAGAGACACAAGAAAGTTGTGGAAGCTAACAAAACAACTTAATGATGAGGGCACAGGGAGAAACACAAAAATTGGACTACATACAGATGGAAACATCTTAATAGGAAAACAAGCAGCTGATAATCTTGCGGATTCATTTGCACAAGAAAACAACAGCGACACTAGTCCAGAGAAACAACAAAACATTTGAGGGAAGTGGTAACATAGGGACAGAGTTAAATAATATATGAAGCGCTGGAGGCACCTAACACAATCAGCGAACTGGAGCTAGAAATATCAAAACTGACAATGTGAAAGTCTCCAAGAGCTGATGGTATCTCCAATGAAATGATAAAGAACCCAAGAACAATGGCCAAAACAAAGCTGCTGCAGATCTATAATAACTGCTGGATCTTAGGCAGTGTTCCACAAGCCTGGAGAGAAGCAATCATGACACCTCTCCTTAAAACAGGGAAAGATAGTTCCAGTGCCTCCAGCTACAGACCAACTAGCCTCACCAGCTGTCTCTGCAACACAATGGAGCGCATCATCAATCACCGACTGCAGTAGTAAATTGAAAGTGAAAACATTCTTATGCAGGCTGGTTTTAGACTGTGCTACTCTACGGATGATCAGACAACCTACCTCTCTCAAGAAATTGGCTTTCCAAAAGAAGAAACTATTGCTTCCGGCATGGACAGATCTAAAGAAAGCATTTCACACATTCTGGAAAGTGGGTCTGATGAAGAAACTGAGAAACTATAAAGTCAATGGAAGAATGTACAAATGGGTGAAAGCATATCTGTACAATAGAAGAGCCCTACTTCAGATAGACAGATTCAAGAGCAAGAAAGTACTACTGCGTCACTCTGTTCCCCATGGTAAAGACCTATCCCCCACACTTTTTCTAATCTTCATCAATGATATTGTTGCCAAACTACCACATGGAATTACAGTGGCAATGTACGCTAATGACCTGGTTCTATGGAGCACAAATGAATATGCATCAGTTGCCACCAGATCGCTACAAAGATCTGTAGATGCATTAGTTGCATTGACATATAGATGGTGTGTCAGCATAAACACTGACAAGTGCAGCACCACTCTAGTTACCCTCTCTCCAAAACCAAAAGGCAGAGATCATCCAGATAAATCGAATGCTCCTAAGAGAAGATAAAGAACCAATATACCTAGGAGTAACATTGGTGACAGGCTGACATGGAGAAAGCACATCAACAAAGCAGTAGAAAAAGCCAGAAGGAAAATAGACATCCTGAGAAAACTAAGTGTAACCACATGGTTACTAGTAAAGTTTATCAATAGAGCATACTACGACAGCTGCAATAAGGGACAACTATATGGTGTTCAGCATAAAAAAAAGACAAGAGCATGTCAAGGTGCATAATCAAGCACTAAGAGTCGCCACCGGAGGGATGAGATCAACCTATATAGTGGAGAAGATGGGGAGGACACAACCACTGAGAGAGCGTAGCGATACGAAAATGCTAATACAAGCAGAAACGTTCCCCAGCTTGCCAGGCCAACCTATGAAGAACATATTTGAAAACTTTGCTATGGAGCTGTTGAAAAGAAGCAATTTTATCCACCGGACCAAACGACTCTGCGGATAAACTACTGATCTGCCCACAGTTGGTATCTCCCTGAGAACTATTTCAGAACGAACTCCGTGGAAAGAGGAACATAGACTATCTATAGCAGTGTAGGAGAGGTAAAGTCAACCGTGTCGTGGTTCAAAATCGACGCTCTATTGACAACAATACAAAGGCCTGCGACATCCATGATTCACACTTTATTGCTTGTTCGTTCTTCATACAAAATAAGGCACGGCATCATATAAGACTGTGGACAACCAAAGCTTTATAAAACAAACTGCTCCGTTCAATATAATACACACTCTGGATGGAACTCGACTTACAACGACCTATCCAGCTGGTTGACAAACTTCTTTCTGCCGTAACTAAATTTGTTGTCATCTCACGACCCCCCCCCCCCCCCCCCCATGGCTACCTCTAACCACGGTGCTCGCCCGTGCATTGCTCGCTACTACTTCCTTACATTGCGCACCAGCTAGCCCCTCCATGTCACCCACCTCCTATAACAGACTACTCTGTTATAGATGCCTACTTACCCTATGATCAAGACTTTTCCTTGAAAAGTCTTAGAACAAAACCTATTTTACCACACTCAACCCTTAACATAACCTCTAACTTCTAAAACACACATGGAAAAAATCTAACTAACATACAACATGGGACTTTTTGTAAGTCATTATAATATCTCATAATAGGAGTCTTCCTGGCTCCTATTACTTTCTTCATTAATTAAGGGGAGAATACTACCCCCAGCATTACTCAGCTACCCCAGGAATTTATAGCTATCCGCTACTACTACCAATAATTTTACTCAACTACTTATGGGTCTTATAGCTATCCACTATCACCCCCACCTTTACTCAGATGTCAGCAACTTACTTGCGACAGGCATACAAGGATTCCCTTCTTTTTCACTACACGAAAGTGACAACTCGTATTATTTGCAAAAGGATACATTTTTATTCGGAGCTGATCATACAATAGCTCCACGAGCGGAATACCACAACGGTATTAAACATCATAGGATGTGATGAAGATAAGATGGAACGAGGAGATGATATTAATATTACAACTACTGAAGCTAAGCTAAACTATATAACTATTATACTGTCCTTAACAACAACAAAGTATCCCTAGCGGATACACGTCTGATTCCTACGCCGTCCAGGTCTCTGTCTGAGCTCGCTGAGCGTGGCGTGTTCAGCCACAGGCAATTAGCTCAGCGTGCGTTCGTTGGTTTACGTGCTGGGCACTGGGCTGTGTTGACCAAAGTTACTTGGTCCTACCTCGTGAACTGGGTTCCCCAGTCTTTTGGGTAACCCCAGCTCATCTGCACTGGTTGCCCTCCTTGTTGACACAAGTGTGTCCCGTTATAGCTATTAATAGCGTTGGTGTCTCTTCTGTCTGGTCTCCTATCCTGTTACGTCACTTGCCCTTTTCCTAAGCTCTATTTTAGCTCTCCTTAGCTTAGAGCTTTCTCCTAAGTCTTTGGCATTCTCTCCATTCCTCCCCTGTTGTGTTACAAACTTTCAAGTTGTGGGGGTAACACAAGTAATCTTACAAAAATTGGCTGTCTAATTTTGTCAAAGACTTCGTGAGTTCTCTACTTCTCTTATGGGGATAGGACAAGATCTCTCCTTTCCTTCGTCACACTGTTGTATCACTTCACTTGGCTAATTGAGTAGCTCATCACACTAGTACAGTTGGCTATAAACTGTCATTATATTTATGAGAATTGTGAGGTCCGGATCCAATGCCATACGGCCTGTCCTCAGATTGTCCAAAATTAACAATCCCAAACAACTTGCCTCTGTTATGAGTGCAAAACATGGACAATAAATGTTCATGCTCCCATATAATAAGCCCCAACTAGTATGCATGTTTAATGTGCCACTCTTCACCTTTTAGCTTCCGCTTGTGAAGAAATATTTAAGTGTTACACTAAGGCTTTAGAGATATTATTGTGTCCCCTGTTGGAGTAGTTATGGTTCTTTGAAAGTAATGATGTATGCAAGTTTATGTGTTTGTTTTTCTGGTTGGTTGTGTGTTCTCTATTAAATTAAAGTGTATTTAACTTACTAACATGTGTATGCGTTTCTAATTTACGTGTATGTATTCTTTCGAGCGCCGTAAAGCGGTTTATTGTAGCCACAAATGAGTGTGTTATGCTAATTTATGTCTACAGTGCCGTTTTAAGATGCTCAAAATATGTTCCCTATGTTTCTCACTAAAGTATGGCGACTACACACTTATAAAAATTGACAACACATTGGTTACACAGATTGACACAGACAAGTCACAACAAGTCGTGTTGTGCGGTGAAAAAAATTACCGCAATATCTCTCTCACTCTCTTAATTTAATCTGTTCTTTCTCTCTCTATCATTCACACATCTCTCGTTCTTCTCTCTCTACCATTCACACATCTTTCGTTCAACTTTCATTCACAAGTGGTTTTAAAATATTGGGTCGTCATTAGAATATGGTTCAAGAAATAATGCATGGATGAACCAAAAATATATACATTAAATGGTTGGCTGAATTTAAATGGGTATTCAAGCCACATGACTGTGCTGTCTTTGTGCACTTGTCATTTATATACACAAATATACATGATTGAAAAGGATTGCTCGATACCAATCCTATGGTAATGACTACTCTAGCTAAACTATTATAAGTTGGTGCACTGTTCTAAATTTATCTAAGGGAAATAATCTAACTAATTAATTCGATTTAGGAAAAATGGGTTAATTACCTTAAAGTGTTTTAATGCTTAAAATGATATAAATTATTAAATGATGGTGTTAGTTTGTAAGTGATGTTTTAACTAACTAAATATATAATTAAATATGTTTAAACCGTGGTAAACTAAAGTAATATGATGTAGGTGTTAAATTAAATGAGTTCTTAACTAAACATAGGTAAATTATAGCTCTGAAATGTCCTAAATCAAGTTATATGATAAATCTACATACATAATTCTAATATTTCCACAAAATATGAAGTTATACGCGACTGTTTATAAAAACATGTTATATACATATCACATATAATTTTAACTAATTACATCCAGGTGTGATGTTGGAGCCGTGTCCTATGTCGAATTTCCTCGAAAACAAAGTTCGGGTAGACAAAGTCTGATTTACGCTCTCATCCTGGGTAATGTTCATACTAATGGTATGCTACTGGTTGGTGTAGGTTCAAGTCTAACTTTCAGCTCCACTCAAGGGTTGTATAAGTGGTAGTGGTGTAGACACTTCACAAATGCGTCTGTTCATTACAATAATGCTGACACAGTTTATATTACACAGATGTAAGCGACTGGCGATGGTAACGCACTTTAAGTGTTCACAATCACCACATAGGGCACTAGGTAATTACAGTGTCAATGTCTTTGGTGATGTAAGGTCGCTCTCTTCTCGTATTTCAGGTATTTAAATCTGAGAAGGTCTACTTAATGTGTCAGCCAGAGAGTTCAAGCTTCCCTTCAAATGTTTAATAGTGAAGGCATAATTCTGCAAAATTAAGGACCATCTGTAGATCCTATTGTTGCGATGAACCCCTGTTTGCATGACCGTAAGAGGCGAATTATCGGTTTCGATAACAAACTCTGTACCCGCCAGGAATCGATGAAGTTTCCTGACACAATATATCACGCTTAGAGCTTCCAATTCAGAGGCTGAGTATCTTCCCTCAGCAGGGCTGATCTTACGACTCACGTACATTATTGGGTGAAACTTGCCTTCATAAAATTGGCCTAAGACTCCAGAAATGGAAATGGAACTTGCGTCTGTACGGAGGAAATACGTAAGATTGACATTAGGCAAACGCAATATAGGTGGAACGCTAAATAAATGTTTCAATTTTGATAACGCACCGATTAACTTTGCATCCTGAACATTAAGTTTTACAGATGCTTTTAACACATTGGAAAAACGCTGGTGATTTCAGCCAAATTGGGTATAAATTTGCTGTAATAATTGACCAGACCAAGCAAGCTACGGACCTGTTTCTTGGTCGTAGGCATAGTTAGATTGAGGATCTTGGTCACTATTTTCTCATCAGTTCTTAGTTGGCCTCTGGTGATTGTATGGCCTAGAAAATCAATTTCTTCCATTCCCAACTCCACTTTGGTGGGTTTCACTGTAAGACCAAATAATCGCAATCTATCGAAGACATGTCGCAGTTTCAGTAGGTGTGTTGTCCAGTCTGCTGTATGGATGCAAATGTCATCAATATAAGTAGATGTATTGGTCACTCCGTGCAGAAGATCCCTAGTGAGTCGGACAAAAGTGGCTGGTGCATTACGAAGCCCGAAAGGAAGAAAGCGCCACTCATACAGGCCTTGAGGTGTTGAGATACTGTCAAAGGAATAGAGGACGATTCCATCGGGACCTGCCAATAACCTTTCGTGAGATCCAGTTTTGAGAAGATACGTGATGTTGACATATCAAGGATTAGGTCGTCACAAGATGGGATAGGCTCTGCATCGACCTTGGTCACGTTGTTTAAGCGCCGATAATCGACGCAGAGGCGAATAGTCGAGTCCTTTTTCCTGACTAGAACTATAGGAAAAGAATATTCTGACTGTGATTTCTGAATTATTCCACTCAACTCAAGATTTAACAATTCCTTGTCGAGATTTTCCCTGTAACTCAATGGGATGCAATAAGGTCGACATTTGATGGTGTGCTATCAGTCAGAATTATAGAGTGTTCTATTCTGTCTGTCTTACCTGGGATGTAAGAGAAAATGTCCTTGTATTCAGTTACTAACTTTATCAGTTGTTGTCGTTGCTCGTCTGTAAGTTTGGTTTCTATTTGTATGCTATCGATTGTCCCTGTCGTGTCAACTGTAGGGACTGGTAATTCTATTCCGTCGTCATCCGTCTGATTAAGTACTGTTGTTGTGCTAGCTGTGTGTACTGTTTCCTGGCTAGGTGTGTTTGCGATGTCGTCGTCATCTGTCGCCCTACCTAGTGTAGTTGTGCTGTGTACGTCTGTCGTCCGGTTGATTGGTGTAGGTGCACTCTGTTCGTCTGTCATCTGTTCTTGTCGTGAGAAATAAGGCTTCAGCATGTTGATATGAAATATCTTTAATTTTCCCTTTATCGATATTTCATAGTCGACATCTGATATTGTTCGTTCGACTTTGAATGACCCTTGCCATGATGTTAGTAACAAATTACGTTTATCTGGTAGTAAAAGTAGCACCTTTTGATTGGGTTCAAGGTGTAGAGTTTTGGCACCCTTGTTTGCATATTCGCGGTACATCTGGCCTTTTCTCTCCAAAGATGATTTGGCTATTACACACGCCTTCATAATTCTATCGCGTGTCTCATAAGGTGTTAATGCTGTTGGATTCTCTACTGAGCTGGTGATTAGCTGATGGTAGATTGTTAGGGGTCCACGAGGGTTCGCCCCATAAACTAACTCGAAAGGTGAGAAACCCGTACTCAGGTGCGGAATTTCTCGATGGACAAATAGCACTGCTGGTAGTAGAGTGTCCCAATCAGATGGGTTCTCTGCTGTTACTTTCGCCAGCATGTGTTTTAGATCCCCGTTAATCTTTTCTATAATCCCATTACTCGCAGGGTGATACGGGCTACAGAAATGCTGTTCCATTCCTAGCAATTTTGTTAGGGCTTGCATGGCAGCCGAAATAAATTGGGTTCCTCGGTCGATCAAAATGGTTCGAGAAAAGCCAAATCGACAAAATAGATGTAAAAACACATTTGCCGCATCTTTGGAGGTAATGTATTTTAGTGGCACCGCTTCGATCCACCTTGTACAGAGATCCACGAGAGTTAGTATAAATCGGTTTCCTTTGTTCGACACCTGATTCAGGGGTCCAACAATATCTACCGCTACACTTTCGAATGGTCTAGAGGCCAAAATGGAACGCTGGACCTCGGCTGTTACATGCTTTCCCTTTCTTACTAAATGTTGACAAATAGTACATGATCGACAGAACAATTTAATGTCGTTACAAAATTTAGGCCAGTAGAAATGTGCCAAAATTCTAGCTCTCGTTTTGTCATAGGCCAAATGTCCAGCAAACGGTGACTCATTTTGTCGGTGTGTTACAGGTAACACCGGCTGCTGAATTTCATGGTTATTTGTTGTATAATAACGCATGAGAATTCCGTTATGTACTTTAAAATACCAAGATGCATTTTTAGTAACTTTCGTTCGCTCACCTAACAATTTAAAATAAGGTGCGATAGTTTGATCGTTCCGTTGTGCCTCGATAAATTCTTGTCGAGTAGCACTGTTACTAGCACCGGTGGGTGTTAACAACTGTAACATTTCATTTTGTAGGTCAGTGTAATGTGTTTGAGTATCTGACCTCGTTACAGCATTAGCCGTGTTTGTTTGTTTCCAGGCTAATATTTCTTCATCAAGTACACTGTTTTAATGATGGCAAGCAACCCACAATTAAATCAGTACAAGGATTTTGCAGGTTCGCGCATGTAAATGTGCCGGAAAGGAACGGGGTGTTTATGCGTACTTTTGCCAGCGGGTACTTCTCAATGTTTCCAGAGAAAGTGCGGCATTTGACAAACTCACCCGTACTCACCCAACTAGTAGTGAGCCAAATGGTGCCTAATGGTAGGGACTTCTGACACCAAATGGTATCCTTGGCTAATGGTAACGTGGTGTTGGTCCAAGTAGCTTCTGACACCAAATGGTATCCTGCCTGTCAGCAACTTACTTGCGACAGGCATACAAGGATTCCCTTCTTTTGCACTACACGAAAGTGACAACTCGTATTATTTGCAAAAGGATACATTTTTATTCGGAGCTGATCATACAATAGCTCCACGAGCGGAATACCACAACGGTATTAAACATCATAGGATGTGATGAAGATAAGATGGAATGAGGAGATGATATTAATATTACAACTACTGAAGCTAAGCTAAACTATATAACTATTATACTGTCCTTAACAACAACAAAGTATCCCTAGCGGATACACGTCTGATTCCTACACCGTCCAGGTATGATGTAAACATCATAGGATGTGATGAAGATAAGATGGAATGAGGAGATGATATTAATATTACAACTACTGAAGCAAAGCTAAACTATATAACTATTATACTGTCCTTAACAACAACAAAGTATCCCTAGCGGATACACGTCTGATTCCTACACCGTCCAGGTCTCTGTCTGAGCTCGCTGAGCGTGGCGTGTTCAGCCACAGGCAATTAGCTCAGCGTGCGTTCGTTGGTTTACGTGCCGGGCACTGGGCTGTGTTGACCAAAGTTACTTGGTCTTACCTCGTGAACTGGGTTCCCCAGTCTGTTGGGTAACCCCAGCTCATCTGCACTGGTTGCCCTCCTTGTTGACACAAGTGTGTCCCGTTATAGCTATTAATAGCGTTGGTGTCTCTTCTGTCTGGTCTCCTATCCTGTTACGTCACTTGCCCTCATCCTAAGCTCTATTTTAGCTCTCCTTAGCTTAGAGCTTTCTTCTAAATCTTTGACATCAGACCTTAAAACTTCTTCGCTTATTCACAGTGAACTCAACTACTTATACTTCTTTTTCGTCATCATTTCTCCATGGTCACAGCCCTCCGCTTAAGACCTCACTTCTTACACTCTTTTATCATTACCAACATGCATACCTTATTAGAATTAACACTCTTAATGTTTAAAAATTCAACATAACCTTCTTGACCCACACAACAAAGATAGAAAGACACAGAACTGGTGCGCACTAGAGAAGGTAAGAAGAACACTCCTCACATAAAAAAAAATCCAAAACCGCTCACATTTACCCTACAATGTACCCTTGAGACTTTATGTAATAAAGTCTAAAAAAAACCTCCAAGCACAACCCTCATAATTGAGCTCCTTTTTCACCCTCGTCGGTTTATACCCGAAAAACCTATCAACTTGCCCATTTATTATGGGTATCAATGCTTAAAACCCGTCACCTGGACAATGACCACTACAGGTTATGCTGATATCCACAGCAACCCAAATTCTATCTGTTCCATCATTTCTATGACTGTGAACGACACGTAATCTATATCTACTTCAGTTTATGCTGATATCTACAGCGACCAAAAAATACTACCAATGTCCTCATGGCTTTGAACGTCCACCCTGTCCACCCCAGGGTATGCTGCTAACCACAGCAACCCACATTCTATCTGTCCATATATTATGGGCATCCCGCGTCACCTCCCAAAACCTCTACTTCATGGCACTCAATCCATGCCCACCCTAGGTTATGCTGATATCTACAGCAACCCCAGATGCTATCTATGTCCATTTATTATGGGCAACATCCTCTTAAAACCCTGCAACCTCATGGCACTGAACGTTATCCATCTTCCTAGTTACTTCAGGTTATTTGTTAACCACAGAAACCCGAAGATACCACCAAATGTCCATTTATTATGGACATCACCAATATCATGGCTCAGAACGATAACTTCACTTATAGTGACCTCGAAATGTAATGTCAACCACAAAACAAATCCCGAGGACGCAATTAATATGTCCATTTATTATGGGCATCACATCCTAACAACTCAACGTGCAAATACTCCAATTGAGGGACGCCCTTAGCAACTCTTACAACGTCAAATACACCCTCAGGTTGTAACTCAACGTAAATGAAAACTATATTTTTAACATCATTAAAAAAAAAAAAAAAACACAAAGCAACATTATTTAAAACCAAATCCAACAACTGCTCAACGATAACTCAATACTGTCACTTTTACGGACAGTGTGAATCCTACCAGTACCAACCAAAAACCAAAAACACTGCAATGTTAACATCTTCCAAAAATGAATCATTAATAACTAAATCAACAATTAAAGACACACCCTTTTCCCCCAATTCTGTCGCTTTTACGGACAGCGTCTATCCCACAATTTATGTGAAACAAAATACACTGATATGTAGTCATTATAAAAACAACATCATGGGAACATCAAAGTATTTGAAACATGAAGCAGCAACAAAACAATAAATCAAGGCATTTCCTGTGACCTACAACACTAAAGTGATCATTTCAACGCAGAACGATTTCTTGGAAGTTCATCAACCACTTCCACCCACCAAGTATAAACGCAACCCAACCTATTTATTTTCTCATTCTATTCTACCTCTTCCACACTACCTCTACTCGACTACCGCAATTCGATACCTTGGTACTAGGTCTGGGAACACCTCTACACCAACCTCACTCCTAATAGTACCAAGTCTGAGGGAAACCTCTACACTAACCTCACTTCTATTAGTACCAGGTGTGGGGAACACATCATACACCTGACTCCACAGACACTACATTCTCCTTTAACACAAATTGCCATTCTTCACATTTACTTTCAACCACTCAATCTGGCAATTCAACTTCCTCGTCCACCTGACGCAACAAACGCTACATTCTCCCGTATCAGTAATTTAGCACTCAGCTATATTCCTCAAGCTCGTAATAAACATTCCACTCTAACATGCTTCTTTACTCTTTACCTCCCAGCTTTCTTATTCACTCTACCTTCCAAGCATTCACCGGGCTTACTTTATCAGCATCACCAACAAGCATATTCACCCATCACTTTTCAATTATTCTTGTCATCACACACTCATGCCCAGCTGGTAAATTACACAGACGATTACTCAAATTCCTAACCAGCTTCTATTAACCTCTTATCTTCCATCCAACACCGACATTCGCACTTTTGCTCCTTATACAATCCTCACAAACCTCCTCCCCACGGGACACTCTGAGCACTCTCTGTCCTTCACATTTAGTAGAACCCCAGGCATCATCTCTCCAATCACTTTTCTCACATCACGACTACCCAGCGTGCAGATACTGTTGCTTAGAAGTAAAAAAAACAACAACATTAAATCAATATTATTACGTATTGTAAGCCATTCAACGCGAAGTACTCACCACTCAACGCCCCATAACTTCTCCTTTCAGTACGTGTATATTATACTCACTCAGTCATCCTTTCTAATGATTCTTACACCATCTCACTTCTCACTGCTCCAACTCTGATCCATATCAACCGTCCTGCCGTACATCCATGCGCTATTATTAAGAACATCACATCGTTCTATCTGTGCATTCCAGACAGACAACAATTCAAACTCAACGTTATCACTCTCTAATCAGCGCAACGAACACAGGGTTGTCCACATTTATGCACGCAAGGACACTCTCTACGTATCTACAACACAAGCAGACAGATCACTACGATAATCAACCACACTGTTTTCTCAGTGAAACAATCTTTCTACATTTTCCCTCACACTATTGTCAAGCTATAACAGCCGCACTGCCCAAGCTATCATAACTCCATGATTGAATCACGTACCCCTACGCTCGCTCTTCTGTACTCAAATACACAATTTGCAAAACACAAGACAGTATTACACCAATCCTAAAATTATATATCACTTACTCCGTTATCAGGGGCAGTTATCAGTTGGGGTATCTTCATTGCACTCCGGACATGTCCATAGGTGCTCAGATCCTCCCCCCCCCCAGCATATGCATCAGCGTCCGGTGGCTAATAGTGCCAGTTCTGTGTTGGTTGACGAGGCGCTTTGTTTTCCCAATGTACCTCTCACGTCTGGCTGCGCCGATTCTTACTCCCAAATCTTTAATCCTGGACAGCAATGTGGAATCACTGACGTCAAAGTCCTCTGTTCTCGCCATATCTTTGAGGACGTTAATAACATCGGCACGATCCATGGGCTGGTCATCTACAGGGGGTGCAGAGCCAGCCAGTTTATCAGCTCGTTCATGTCCCTCTACTCCCGCATGTCCCGGGACGAAGATGAAGGTGACTTTACGGACAACAGACTTCCGCAGCGACTCAGTCCACTGTCTACGTACAGATCCAGCTTCGACCTTCTGAATCATGCTCATTGAATCACTTAGTACACACACGTTGATATAATGCTGTGATTCCAGCCATATGAAAGCCTGTGTAACTGCCATCACCTCATCGTCATGCTGCTCGTGGTCATAGAGTGGGCATCACTGGATTCTTGAACGGTTCGGCCCGCTGAACGGGCTGTAAATGAACACGCACTTCTCCGCTGCTTTACAACAGATCAATCTGTATAGATGAGCACTTCGGGGCTATCTGGGTGTTCATAGATGAGCGCGTTAACCTCTGCATTGACAGCGGCAGGGTTCTGCTCTCTGCACCGTCTGTCGAGTGTGATAATGCAGGAGAAAGTGCACTTAAAAGCTGGAGGCACCGGCACTCATTCCTTGCCGGGGTTGATACTGGTCAGACTGCAGACCTGTCTGACGACATCTTCCGCCCGACCCATCCATGATTTGCCCCTCTTTAGCCTGTCACCCTTTTCTCTGAATATAGAGTCATGCAGAGGGTGCTGCTCATCTGCACTTATTTTTAAGTATGCACGAGCTCTCCAGACCTTGATCTTGTGTTCCATTGTCGAGAAGTCAAGGAGGTATCTCATTGCTACACAGCTGGTGTCTCCCGTGTAGCCCATAATGATGCGCATGGCTTCGTTTTGTACCTTTTCAAGTCTTCCAATTTGTGTAGGGCTGACAGTGAGGATGGCCAGGGCATACTCGATGCGTGAAAGCACAAGTCCTTGGAACAGAAGTATTAGTAGTCTTTGCTCGATATTGGCAGTCGCCATGACTCTCATTGCTGACAAACCTTTTCGAGCCTTCGTTATGACATAATCGACATGCTCTCTGAAGGACAGGCTACAACCATGACTCTTTGTTGCGTCTGTACCCTCCAAGTGTGGGCGGGAAGCAGCTGAGTTGTTCCAAGTCACAAGCAAGTCGGTGTGCTACAATTTTCTCCAGTAACTTGCCCGCAGTGTTCTGTATCGCAATGGTTCTGTAGCGGCTTATCTTGGAATGGACTTTGTTCGGTTTTGGCAGCGGCAGCAAGTAGCTGTGTAGCCATTCTTTTTTGATCTGACCCCTCTGGATACTGGTGTTGAATTCTCTGGCCAGTTCTTCCATGTCATCATCTGATATCACCAGTAGGTCACCATATCGGATGCCGTGTGGGCCTGGGGCGGTGTTAGATGATGTCTTGAGCATCCCCACGCATCATCTCAGCTGTGATTATCCCTTCTTCGTCTGTCCCGACCCCCTCGCACAACTGAGATAGTGTCGTTGTGGCCCTCTGTCTGGCGGGCTCGTCTTTCTGGTCAGTCTGTTCTATGTAGCGTGTAAGAAGTGCCTTACCTTTATCTGCATCCGACTTTTTCCATGTGAGGTCTGTGCCTTGAAAGTATGGAATACCCCTACGTTGTGCAGCACCGTTCATGCTCTTATGGAGGCGCCAGAATGTCGTAAGAGATCGCTCGGTGCACACCTTCCTGCAGAACTCGTCCCATTTCTCGGCCTTGGCTTGTTTGGCGCAGGATTTGAATAAAGTCGTCGTCCTATCGGCCTCAGTCTTCAGGTTTGCCAACTCAACCTGTGGCATGTTAGCCTTTCTGGCCGTTTGCCAGTCTTTGACAGTCTGCCTCTTTCCTAGCCATGCCTTCTCGACCTCTCCATTCCACCAAGGTTTCTGCAACCATCTTTCTTGTCTCCTGCGGGAGGAAGTTAGTTTTCTTCTTCTTCTGATCTTGCTTATGGCGTCTTGACCAGTGTTGTCATACGGGAAGGCATTGGTCTTGTTTCTTTGACTCACGGCTCTGTCTTTCTTGATCAGGATGACACAAGGTTAGTGGTCACTATCGTGGTATCCCAGTGTGCCCCACCGGCACCTTGGTACGATGGTGGGCGACACCAGAGCCAAGTCAATGACGCTATCAGAGTCACCTGGTCGAGTGGCTATTCTAGTGACCTTCCCATCATTCAGACAGATTAGGGCAGCAGATGCTAGGGCGTCCTCCAGATCTTCTCCCTGTCTATTGGTGATGCGATTCCCCCATTGACTGCCTCTGGCATTGAAGTCCCCACAGTAGATGATATGCCTTTCTTCCATATCGAACAAACTCTGCCATTGTCGCACGTCGGCCTTCCCATTTCGCACATAAACGTTCACGATTTCAAGCTGCACTGGCGTCATTATTCTTAATGCCTGCACTTGCAGGGCATCACTGTTCCAGGAATACATATCGATCTCAGATACTAGTATGTTGTCGCGGACCAGAATGGCCTGTCCGAGGTGCCGCCTGTTAAATAATTCCTGAAATCCCGCGACATTGACTGTTCCGTCGCCGAGCTGTGTTTCTTGTAAGGGTAAATTATCGATTACGTAGAGTAGTCTTTCAAGAATGGGTCGGTGTTGACTAAATGATGCACAGTTCCAATACAGTACTTGAACGTTTCCGATACTCAATCTGTCACATTTTAAACGCCTTCTTCGTGCCCCCGCCCTCTTCCCACGCTGTGTCCTTGCCGGTCGTCTGGTCGTCATGTTAGGCTTAACTATCGCCACCGGGCGCCGATGATAGGCCGAAGGAAGTCCGGACGCGCGTGCACGAACTCCGTTGCACGGTCCGAGCTCCATTACACCACAAAAAACACACTGAATCCATAAACATTTCGGAAAAAACACGTTCCATTTTATGGGACGAAGAAATGTCCCGCCATCTTGCTTCAAGGGAACTCACTCTCCTGGTGTGGCTATTATATATCACTTACTGTGATTCTCCACCGCTTTTCACTCTTCACCGCACAAAATAACACTATTGAGCTATACCAGCCCTCCAACATCATATACCAATCACTGTGATACCCCCTGTTCTTTCTAACCGTGCAGCCTCCTCATCGATCCTCAATTGTCAATAATACAACTTTGGCACTAAACATGTATAATTCTGGAACATAATCAAGAATGGTAAATCTAGGCCAACAAACTCTCAATAAGAAAGATCTGAGCGTCAAATTCACACCATATTATTCTGTCAAGCAATTTTTTTATCTACTCTCGTTACACGTACAAACCGTTTTGCCAACGTCTACCTCTCGACGCGTTCTATCACGAAACAGGTCATTTTCATTCAAGTCTTCAGCTCTAGTCCTAGCAAATTGTCTCATAATAATAGTGTCCCTCTTCGTCTACTTCTCTATTAATATCTGTAACTATCGGTAAAGTATTCTGGTCTTAACATCATATATTCTTTGATCTTCCTCGCGTCATCTTCTGTACAAGTCGGGGTTAATTTCTATTCCTGCTATTTCTCTATGATTGTTCTTCTTACCAGTATTCTTTCTTTTATTTCTTTTTGGTGGTTGCTCCCTTGCCGTATTTGTCTGTGTACCATATTGTTTATATCTTCCTATTTCGTCCTCTGAGGTTTCACTAAATAATAATACGTTAGCCTGTTTACTGTCTATTATCTCAGACGAGGGAAAATCTTCCCTATTTTCAGAACCTGCACCCCTCACGTTTCTCCTATTTCCACCATTACCTGTCATGCCTCGGTCAGGGATATATTCAATGTCCCAATATGAGAAATCTGATACATCAGTCGTACCTACATTCACCAGTAAACTTGCTTCAGACCTGGCATTAGCACTTTTTCTAACTTTCCTCCTGGTATCCTTTGTCTTTGTCTGTCTATCTTCCTTAAATTTAACTGTGTCTCCCTTTTCTACTTTCACCTGAGGTGTTTCTAAAATTTCTACCATCTTAGTGGTTTGTGTTCATCTTGCTAGCACCTGCTAGCTTGGTAGCACCTTTAGTAAGGATGACTCTCATGTCCTTTTCAGAACCCATCCCCCACTGATCCAATCCTGACACCAAGCTCGTGCCTGTGGCTCCTAGTAGCTGTCAGCATGCGACAGCGTCCACCCCCCGGACAACAGCTGTGAGAGGCTGGCTAAACCAGGCATGGGTATCCGATTTGGTGTCAAACCAAGAGTTAAACTAGGTTATGCCTACCCAGCATGTGAAGAGAGGATTCGGCAGACTGCGCGGAAGAAATAATTCCTGATTCAACGGGCAAGACGGCGTTTACCTGCAAAGCGTTGTGGAACGTAATGAGCACGGCAAGGCACGTAGAGCGCCCTGGTCATCCACTGCACCTGTATTCGTCTCCAGTCGTCTCGACTTGTCTTGCCACTGGACTCAGATGGACTCAGGCGAGAGAGTGAGGTCGACGAATTGCGCAACTCTTCCTCACTTTAATCCAAGTCATCGCGCAAGTCATTCTTCATCCAACGTCATATATCACCTTCAAGCCCTGTGGCGATAGGCGAGCGGCGAAGCGACAGGCGTGGGTACGCTGGCAGCCGTAGTCGCAGACCTGCACACAGACGGCTCAGGCCATATGGTCGTCTTCTACTGACCGGAGCAGCAGTGGGATTCGGCAGCCCCCTGAGCGACTGAGCAGCCCTCTATAGGAACACACTGCTCACCTCCATAGCATGAGGAAGGGGCTAGAAAAGGTGCCCTAAACATTGTCTGCTCCATAACTACCTAACCAGCTAGCCGCGGTTGGTGGGTACCCTAACTGCGGTCGACATACAAACAAAGATAAAACAAGCAAAACTAAAAGTTTAAACCATATTCCCTTAACAACTGAAACTTGGAATGTACGCACCCTACTTGACAGAGACGGCGCGTCGGGTCCAGAGAGACGAACAGCACTGATTGGGAGAGAGCTGGGCAGGTACAACATCGACATTGCAGCCTTGAGCGAGACACAACTTGCAGAAGAAGGCCAAATCTGTGAAGTAGGTGCCGGCTACACATTTTTCTGGAGTGGAAGGAAAAGCGAGGAAAGACGCCAATCCGGTGTGGGATTTCCCAATATGTCGGCCCTGGTCGGCAAATTAGCTGGATTTCCAAAGGTTATAAATGACAGGCTCATGACCATGAAGTTGCCCCTGCTGAATGGAAGGAAGCATGCAACCATTGTGAGTGTCTACGCACCAACTATGACCAACGAAGATGATGTCAAGAACAAGTTCTATGAGGACCTGCACAATGTATTAACATCTGTTCCCAAAGGAGACAAACTTATACTCCTTGGGGATTTCAGTGCCAGAGTAGGCACGGACACCACCTCTTGGAGTGGCATTATTGGAAAGCATGGAGTCGGAAACTGTAACAGCAATGGACTCCGCCTCCTTCAGACATGTGCCGAATATGATCTCCTGATTACGAACACAAATTTCCGTCTCCCCATCAGAAATAGGACATCGTAGATGTACCCTCGCTGGAAACACTGGCACCTCATTGACTATGTCATCGTCAGGAGGAGTGACAGACAAGACGTTCGAGTGACAAAATCCATGTGTGGTGCCGAATGTTGGACAGACCATCGTCTCATTGTCTGGAAAATAAACATTCACATCAGGCCACAACGGCGTCCTCAAGGGGCGAAAATGCAAAAAAAGCTAAATGTCACCTGCCTAAACAGCAAGGAAATGCAGCAGTCATTTGAAAGTATGCTGGAAGACCGCCTCAAGCCCAATGCTGCAGCTATACATGATACAGAAACAGAATGGAGAGCCCTAAAGGACATAATTTACAACACTGCTATGGAAATCCTGAGTCCAGCCCCCAGAAAGCATAAAGACTGGTTTGATGAAAATTCCGAAGACATCAACCAATTCCTGGCCGAGAAACATCTTCTCCTCAAGGCACATTTAAATAACCCAAAGTCAACATAAAAAAGATGCTTTCAAGAACATTAAGAGAGTAGTGCAGCAGAAACTTCGGTACATGCGGGACTCCTGGCTGAGCAGCAAAGCTGATGAAATTCAGGGCTTTGCTGACAGACATGATATGAAAAACTTCTACGACTCACTGAAAGCGGTATATGATCCTGTATCACCAGGCATAGTTCCCCTCCTCAGTGGAGATGGGGGAACATTGGTCACCGATAAGAAAGAAATCCTTCAACGCTGGGCAGAGCATTTCAGCAAAATCTTAAATGCAACTTCTTTCTTCGATGATGAAACCATCAACTGCCTTCCTCAAGTTCCCACCAATGAGACACTTGATGACCTGCCAACCATAGTGGAAGTAAACAAAGCCACCCAGCAACTCTCCAGCGGCAAGGCACCTGGTCCTGACTCCATCCCAGCAGAGATATACAAAGCAGGTGGGCCGGTCCTAACAGAGCAGCTTCACCAAGTCTTTACAAACATATGGGTGAACGAGACCATGCCACAAGATTTCAAGGACGCGTCAATAGTCCACCTTTACAAACGTAAAGGAAACCGCCAATACTGTGACAACCACCAAGGCATCTCCTTGCTTTCAATTGCAGAGAATATACTCGCGAGAATTCTTCTCAATCGCCTCACAGCCCATCTCGATCAAGGTCTTCTTCCTGAGAGTCAATGTGGCTTCAGAAAAGAACGTGAAACTGTTGACATGATTTTCGCTGCAAGGCAGCTGCAAGAGAAATGTCAGGAACAGAACTGCGAAATGTTCTCCACTTTCATTGACCTTACCAAGGCTTTTGATACAGTCAGCAGTGAAGGACTGTGAAAGATTATGGCAAAATATGGCTGTCCACGAAAGTTTGTCCAAATAGTGCGGCTATTTCATGACGGCATGCAGGCAAGAGTACAGGAAAATGGTGACCTGTCTGAACCCTTTCCTGTCATTAATGGAGTGAAGCAAGGATGTGTTCTGGCACCAACACTATTCAGCCTCATGTATTCAGCCATGTTGATGAATGCCTTCGAGAACGACGACATTGGAATAGACATCAACTACCGTATGGATGGAACGTTATTCAATCTCAGAAGGCTGAAAGCTAAAACCAAAATTAACAGCGACACCGTCAGAGAGCTCCTGTTTGCTGATGATTGCGCTCTGTACGCCAACTCAGAGGCGGACATGCAACATAATGTTTTAGCTTTCTCACATGCCTGTGCCAACTTTGGGCTCAATATCAACTTGGAGAAGACTGTAGTTATGTACCAGCCAGCTCCAGGGAATAATCACACTGTGCCGAATATCAAAGTGAATGATCATAGACTAAGTGTTGTGGACAAATTCACCTATCTTGGCAGCACTTTGTCACAAGCTGTCACAATTGATGACGAAGTGAATGCAAGAATCTCCAAGGCCAGTGCGGCCTTTGGCAGACTGTACAAGAATGTATGGGACAAAACTGGAATAAGCCTGCAAACAAAGCTAAAAGTCTACAAAGCAGTTGTATTATCCACACTGCTATATGCTTGTGAAACCTGGACTGTTTATCAACGACACGCTAGGAAATTAAACCACTTCCACACAGTCTGCCTAAGGAAGCTACTGAAGATTAAATGGCAAGACAAGATCCCAGACACTGATGTCCTAGAAAGAGCGTCCATGCCCAGTATCCACACTCTACTGATGAAGAATCAGATTCGCTGGGCTGGTCACTTGACTCGCATGCCAGATCACAGGCTCCCTAAACGAATTTTTTTACAGCGAACTGCGTTGTGGTAAACGCTCCCTAAGGTGGCCAGAGGAAACGCTTTAAAGACACTCTGAAAATTTCACTGAATGATTTTGGAATTCATCATGACACCTGGGAGTCTGCAGCCAGAGACCGAAATTCATGGCGTGCATCATTACGCAAAGGTGCAGTCATATGTGAGGCAACCAGGACTGCAAGAGCTGTGAAGAAAAGGCAGGACAGAAAAACCACTGCAGGAAATCCTCCTCCAGAGACGTCAAGCATTCTTTGCCCACATTGTCAAAGAACATTTTGAGCCAAAATAGGCCTTATCAGCCATCTTAGAACCCACGGCTCCACACCTTCAACCCCACTGGATGAAATGAATGGTCATCATCATTCTTGAAGGACAAACAACATTTTGCTAGCTGGTTGTACCTGGGTTTTCCTTTCTCTAAATTGCTTCATAAGAGATGTTGAATGAAAGAAAGTATAAGAGGAAATAGAGAAGAAGGGCAGAATGTCAGACGGGCCTGCGTGCCCAATTCTTAACCCTTGGAAAATAAAGATGCACTTACTAACTTACTTACTTACTTTCTACTGTTTCTATTTTGGTCTGAGAACTATTCTCTACTAATAATGTCTTTTTTTCCTGTCCAACTCTAACATTTGCAAGCACCTTTGGAGTACTTTGGATCCTATTTGTGTGTTCAACTCTGTCTCTAATCTCTGAATTTAAATATCTTCTCTGTCTTTGCTCGAACCAGTCATCGTGCCTTTTTCTTGCGGTCGCACTATGAGAAGGCCAAACCCATTGTTTCTTTGGCAGATTTCTCTCAGGTCCATTTCTATATCTACGATAATTATACAAGCCTAAGCTTTCGTACCTGGTTCTACTGTCGCCGCTCCTAACCCCATCTATCATATCTGGCTCAACGTAACCGCCTCGATGCATGAAATTATATCGTCTTCTGTCTTCATTAACCTGTGTCTGTCCTCGGTTATGCTTTGTTATACCATTATTTCTTACATTAGTTCTACTCTGCAACCAGTGTACAAAACATTCGACCTCGCTGACTGCCACTTTTAACTCTTTCACCCATGCAGTCACGCGTCCTAAGTCTCTATTTAGATAGTTCATGTTTACAGTCATGTTTCAATGCCAGAGTTAGTCTAACCAATATACCACTTATCATATCTTATTACCTGTCCCAGTGTTATTTCTTGAACATTCATTACTAGTACAGTTCTTATAACAACTAGCTTCTACTAAATATAATATAAAAGATCCAGTTACAAACCCAGTCACAGATGTTGCTGCTCTTTCTACTTCAACTTCGAGGACAACGTTTTTGACGACAAACGACTGAATGTATCTGCCACCCGTGGTTGGGTCTTTCTATCACGATGCGATAAACGATTGAATGTAACTGCCACCCGTGGTTGGGCCTTTCTATCACGATGCGATAAACGACTGAATGTAACTGGCACCAGTGGTTGGGACTTTCTATCACGATGAGATAAACGACTGAATGTAACTGGCACCCGTGGCTGGGCCTTTCTATCACGATGCGATAAACGACTGAATGTAACTTTCACCCGTGGCTGGGCCTTTCTATCACGATGCGATAAACAACTGAATGCATCCGTGGCTGGGCCTTTCTATCACGATGTGATAAACGACTGAATGTAACTGGCACCCGTGGCTGGGCCTTTCTATCACGATGCGATAAACGACTGAATGTAACTTTCACCCGTGGCTGGGCCTTTCTATCACGATGCGATAAACGACTGAATGTCACTGGCACCCGTGGTTGGGACTTTCTATCACGATGAGATAAACGACTGAATGTAACTGGCACCCGTGGCTGGGCCTTTCTATCACGATGCGATAAACGACTGAATGTAACTTTCACCCGTGGCTGGGCCTTTCTATCACGATGCGATAAACAACTGAATGTAACTTTCACCCGTGGCTGGGCCTTTCTATCACGATGCGATAAACGACTGAATGTAACTGTCACCCGTGGCTGGGCCTTTCTATCACGATGCGATAAACGACTGAATGTAACTGTCACCCGTGGCTGGGCCTTTCTATCACGATGCGATAAACGACTGAATGTAACTGCCACCCGAGGCTGGGCCTTTCTATCACGATGCGTTAAAAGACTGAATGTAACTGCCACCCGTGGCTGGGCCTTTCTATCACGATGCGATAAACGACTGAATGTAACTGGCACCCGTGGTTGGGACTTTCTATCTCGATGAGATAAACGACTGAATGTAACTGCCACCCGTGGTTGGGACTTTCTATCACGATGCGATAAACGACTGAATGTAACTGCCACCCGTGGCTGGGCCTTTCTATCACGATGCGATAAACGACTGAATGTAACTGTCACCCGTGGCTGGGTCTTTCTATCACGATGCGACAAACCACTGAATGTAACTGCCACCCGAGGCTGGGCCTTTCTATCACGATGCGACAAACGACTGAATGTAACTGCCACCCCTGGCTGGGCCTTTCTATCACGATGCGATAAACGACTGAATGTAACTGCCACCCGTGGCTGGGCCTTTCTATCACGATGCGATAAACGACTGAATGTAACTGCCACCCGTGGCTGGGCCTTTCTATCACGATGAGCCGTAATTTTGCCCTTGGACAGGCGTCAACGAAACTATAAAACGTACAGCCATTTCGCTCTTGGCCAGGCATTGAAGAAGTCTTAAAATGTGTGGCATTTTGTAGCGCTGTTCCGCGACGACGCAGGTCAGGATCCTGGTCGCTGGCACCAGTTTACCTACTCCTATAGCTGTGTAGGAGAGGTAAAGTCAACCGTGTCGTGTAGTGGGTCGTGGTTCTAAGTCGACGCTCTATTGACAACAATACAAAGGCCTGCGACATCCATGATTCACACTTTATTGCTTGTTCGTTCTTCATACAAAATAAGGCACGGCATCATATAAGACTGTGGACAACCAAAGGTTTAAAAAATAAACCGCTCCGTTCAATATAACACACACTCTGGATTCTTTCTGACTATCGTTGTTGTCATTTAACGACCCCCCCCCCCCTCCATGGCTACCTCTAACCACGGTGCTCGCCCGTGCATTGCTCGCTACTACTTCCTTACATTGCGCACCATCTAGCCCCTCCATGTCACCCACCTCCTATAACAGACTACTCTGTTATATATCACTACAAATCCAGAAAAAAAAGTAAGAGCAATACCCACAGGTCCGCTGAATCCAAGTCTACACACATGGGTCAGCACAAAATAATGTTCTAAATGGAGGAGCGGGAGTGTAAATAGAATACCCAAGTAATACTAGGGACACCGTCAGAATACCAACAGGAAAATACTGCCATAATCATGCTGCTGAAATTGAGGCAAATAAGATAGCAACAGAGAAATTACTAAATACCCGCCATGGTACGCAACCTGTGGTGCTATTGACAGATGCAAAATCAGAACTCGAGGCGCTCCTGTCTGAGAAATTGCCAGTACTAGGGAAACTACTTTCTTAACTTAGCAGTCAGCATGTCATCATACAGTGGATACTATCCTACTGCGGAGTACACCGAAACGACAGAGCTGATCGATTGGCTAAGAAAGGCGCAAAAGAAGAACAACCTAATGTGCCCGATATATTCCACCAAAAGACAATAATGATCAAATCAACCAGAAAGCCACCAAAACTTACTCAAGACCACTACTACATTATGGACAGACCAGAACAAGTCATTATTCTGCGCCTCAGAACGGGACACAATAGATTACGCAATCACACGTATACACAATTTAAGATTGGCGAATCAGCCATGTGGTGGAGGTGGATTGGCGCCGCAGACAGCAGATCACACATACCAAGACTGCCCAAAATACAACATATCTAGGCAAACCTTCTTGCCTAGAGAATCAACTGTAGAAGATAAACTCTGTGGACCACTGGGTCAACTAAAAAAAAAGAGAGTTATAAGAATACATTCGTACAAGAGATAATATTGCAGTTATATAAAAATTTCCAGCGAACGAAAGAAGTAGAAGAACGCCCAAGAAACACATACATCATACAAGCATGAAGGGATGTTGGAATACAGATTTATGCTGAGCCGAAGACAGATCATGACAACTGCATTACTGACACCACCTTTGTTCTTACACCGACATTACTTTATGTTTTAAGTTCAAAGTTGAATTTGTAAGTCTTAACGTGAGTCCAGGTAATATAATATTACTTCACCACACTCGTTCTACTTTGTTTTCTCTAATTATATAAACGTAGAAGTTATAGGATAGGATACATTTCACTCAGGAGTGGATACTAAATGAAGCTGTTAAAATCGTCACGTGAAACAACGGTGACTAAATTATGCGTAACTTTAGGGGAGGTGGGTTTAAAGGCAAGCGTAACGACTTCATTGTACAGAGTAATCCATTATGTTTCAGAAGACCAAGTGTGTGCTACTTTACCGAGACAAGAAGCTTCAGCAGAGAGACTACGAGATGTACCAGGTGAAGCGATTCATTCATTCATACAATCTAATCAATTCATTCATGACTTTGATTGCGATAATTTAACAGATTTCATGGAGAACATATTACACGTTTGTTTCCTCTCACAGCATGGGCTCGTATTTATAAACTGATATTCGTGTCCTGTAACACCTAACCCCACAGTTTTTTATTTGTTTGGGTAGGGGTGGGGGAATATCCTATTTATAGTACATCGCTGTCAACACCGGCATTTTAATGATGTTGTTGATGTATTGGAATGTTTTACGTTCAGTAGTTTTCCTTTGCTTTCTGAACGACGGGCTGCTATACCAACACTTTAAAACCCCAGCGCGACATGGTTTGCTGCCAAATCGGTCACCGCCGCGTTTCGAACGCGTCGTAAGTGGCTCACGAATCGCGTTCGCAAGTCTTTAGACCATGGAGACAACCCCACAGTACTGAGTGCTAATTACCAGTTTTGTTCTCACCGTCCATGTCTTGATAGGATACTAGCTAATAACTTCTCTCTTATCCTGTTTCAGATGTCTTAACCTGTTTCGAATCTCTTTTCATGTTTCAAATCTCTTTATCCTGTTTCAGATATCAAGCAGTCCAATTGTTTCAGTAACTTCTAGGAGATTTCCAAAATGTGTGAATTTCTTAACCATCTCTCCTCTTCTTCGTTCCTCTTTCGATGGGAATGCTTCACGGCTAATTATGCACATCAAAGGGCAGTGTATCCGACCACGGAATACATTTATGTAAGATTTGAACCCCCCCCCCCCCCCCAGATAGATTCCATCAAACATGACGTGCTCTACGTACTCGTGGGTAGATTTGTCTTTTCAATTGGTCTTCAATTTCAGTCAGGGCAGTCGCCTTACGGCCTCTCTTTGCGATATCCAACAGCCGTGAGTTTGTTTGTTTTTTTGTTTGTTTTTTTGTTTGTTTAATTCATGCACCGTTTGTATACGGAACTTCTTGTTTTTCGCCCTTATCCAGACGACTAGGAATCTGTTCTGACTACCCAAGAAATCCGGGTACGTGTGCTATCAGATACCCGTGATTGTTGGAACAATGTCCAGGGCTATGCTGAAATAGAACCCGGTACCTTCTGAGCCTGAAGCGGACGCTCTCACTTCTCAGCCACGCCTCCACTGTGAATTCTGTCATCTTTAGTAGCTACACCCCCCCCCCCCCCTGCCAAGATTTCCCCCAATAAACTGTGGTTTATCACATTTGCTAAACACGTTAGCTGCTTGTCCTTTACAGGACGTCACAGTCAACCCCAGTATTTATTGGGTGTTTGTGGTTTTCTAGGTAATTGTATGTTCAGTATTTTACCATTGTTTTCTAGATGACCGATGCTCATACGTAAAATTATCTGCTCCCAAGTAACCTGCGGCTGTCTTCGAACCCAGAATGTAAGAATTGTGAAACTGCGTTCATGAACTCTAAACCACAGACGCTGACGACCACATTGTCTATGGGAAACTATTGTTAACATTCTCCAGACTCTACACAGTGGTAACTGATTCACAAAGTGAGCTGACAACTGTGAAGACTGGCATGCTTTATGCACTATAACATGCATCGATTAAGAGGTCGCAAGTTGTGAGCATTCGCTGGATCTTTTCTCTAGGACACTCTAGTGTGGTTGGAATTGAACAGGAAGACAGACTGGGGTAATTTGTTGCATGATAAAGCAGATGTGGTGAAACTTCTGGGAAAATGTGAATTAAGCGGAGGAACAGATAAACTATCATGGTCAAGAGCAGAGGTGGGCAAACCTTTTGTGTGTAGGGCCACATTGACAACTGTAAAGCTATTAAGGAAGGCATATATATTATGTCCACTTTCATTACAGCAACCTATTACAATAAGTAATTATGATCTTTATATATAGGCCATTAAACACTATAAATAACTAATTAATGCAATTTTGTTTTACTTATACACTTATACATTATATTTTACAATATGGACAAAACCTTTTACTAATTTGTTAACAGATTTTACAAATTATTTTATTTCTAAATGCCCTTGAGGGCCGCATAATATCAGTTGCCGGACCGCATGCGTCCCGCGGGCCATAGTTTGCCCACCCCTGGTCTAGAGAGAACGCAATAGCAGAGGATCTGGTCGGCAGTCGTCATTCAGAGATAAAGCAAGACGGTCAGTTATCAGTTGGGGTATCTTCATTGCACTCCGGACATGTCCATAGGTGCTCAGATCCTCCCCCAGCATATGCATCAGCGTCCGGTGGCTAATAGTGCCAGTTCTGTGTTGGTTGACGAGGCGCCTTGTTTTCCCGATGTACCTCTCGCGTCTGGCCGTGCCGATTCTTACTCCCAAGTCTTTCATCCTGGACAACGATGTGGAATCACTGACGTCAAAGTCCTCTGTTCTCGCCATATCTTTGAGGACGTTAATAACATCGGCACGATCCATGGGCTGGCCATCCACAAGGGGTGCAGAGCCAGCCAGTTTATCAGCTCGTTCATTTTCCTCGACTCCCGCATGTCCCGGGACGAAGATGAAGGTGACTTTACGGACAACAGACTTCCGCAGCGACTCAGTCCACTGTCTACGTACAGATCCAGCTTCGACCTTCTGAATCATGCTCATTGAATCACTTAGTACACACACGTTGGTATAATGCTGTGATTCCAGCCATATGAAAGCCTGTGTAACTGCCATCACCTCCATCGTCATGCTGCTCGTGGTCATAGAGTGGGCACCACTGGATTCTTGAACGGTTCGGCCCGCTGAACGGGCTGTAAATGCCCACGCACTTCTCTGCTGCTTTACAACAGATCCATCTGTATAGATGAGCACTTCGGGGCTATCTGAGTGTTCATAGATGAGCGCGTTAACCTCTGCATTGACAGCGGCAGGGTTCTGCTCTCTGCACCGTCTGTCGAGTGTGATAATGCAGGAGAAAGTGCACTTAAAAGCTGGAGGCACCGGCACCCATTCCTTGCCGGGGTTGATACTGGTAAGACTGCAGACCTGTCTGACGACATCTTCCGCCCGACCCATCCATGATTTGCCCCTCTTTAGCCTGTCACCCTTTTCTCTGAATAAAGCGTCATGAAGAGGGTGCTGCTCATCTGCACTTATTTTTAAGTATGCACGAGCTCTCCAGATTTTGATCCTGTGTTCCATTGTCGGGAAGTCAAGGAGGTATCTCATTGCTACACAGCTGGTGTCTCTCGTGCAGCCCAAAATGATGCGCATGGCTTCGTTTTGTACCTTTTCAAGTCTTCCATTCTGTGCAGGGCTGACAGTGAGGATGGCCAGGGCATACTCGATGCGTGAAAGCACAAGTCCTTGGAACAGAAGTATTAGCAGTCTTTGCTCGATATTGGCAGTCGCCATGACTCTCATTGCTGACAGACCTTTTCGAGCCTTCGTTATGACATAATCGACATGATCTCTGAAGGACAGGCTACGATCAAGCCTCACGCCAAGATATGTCATTGACTGGGTTCTACTCAAAATGCTCCCATCCATTCTTACTGCCGGCAGGTCTGTTTTCACAATATGGTTGTTTAGGGAGAATCATGTAACCGATGCCTTTGCAGGGTTGACAAGGGCATCGGCATCAGCACACCATGAGGAAATTCGATCTAGTTCGCCCTGCATATCATTGGCAACCGCCTGTCTATCTCGACCCTGTCGATACACGAGTATGTCGTCAACGAATGACAGAGTCCTACCCCTCCCATCCAACTGTTGTTCAGTGATCGGCACCGTATACACGTTGAATAGTACTGGTGACAGTGGTGAACCCTGCGGCAATCCTGGACATATCGTTATCGGCTCAGAAGACCAACTCCCGCATCTTAGCACCACCTTCCTTTGGAGCAGAACTACAGCTATCCATCGTACAAGGTGAGGGTGCACTTTCAGTCTGAGGAGGGTTTGCATCAAGTGCTCGAAAGATACTCTGTTATATGGTCTTCTAAGTCTATGGCGGCCGCACATGTCTCTTCTCTGACCTGAAATCCTTCGTAAACATCTTGAGCAAAGACCGCCGCATTCAGCGATGACTCTTTGTTACGTCTGTACCCTCCAAGTGTGGGCGGGAAGCAGCCGAGCTGTTCCAAGTCACAAGCAAGTCTGTGTGCTACAATTTTCTCCAGTAGCTTGCCAGCAGTGTTCTGCATCGTAATGATTCTGTAGCCGCTTATCTTGGAGTGGTCTTTGTTCGGTTTTGGCAGCGGCAGCAAGTAGCTGTGTAGCCATTCTTCTTTGATCTGACCCCTCTGGATACTGATGTTGAATTCTCTGGCCAGTTCTTCCATGTAATCATCTGATATCACCAGTAGGTCACCATATCGGATGCCGTCTGGGCCTGGGGCGGTGTTAGGTGATTTCTTGAGCATCGCACGTATTGTCTCAGCTGTGATTATCCATTCTTCGTCTGTCCCGACCCCCTCGCACAACTGAGATAGTGTCGTTGTGGTCCTCTGTCTGGCGAGCTCGTCTTTCTGGTCAGTCTGTTCTATGTAGCGTGCAAGAAGGGCCTTACCTTTATCCGCATCCGACTTTTTCCATGTGAGGTATGTGCCTTGAAAGTCTGGAATACCCCTACGTTGTGCAGCACCGTTCATGCTCTTATGGAGGCGCCAGAATGTCGTAAGAGATCGCTCGGAAGCACACCTTCCTGCAGAACTCGTCCCATTTCTCGGCCTTGGCCTGTTTGGCGCAGGATTTGAATAAAGTCGTCGTCCTATCGACCTCAGTCTTCAGGTTTGCCAACTCAACCTGTGGCATGTTAGCCTTTCTGGCATTTTGCCAGTCTTTGACAGCCTGCCTCTTTCCCAGCCATGCCTTCTCGACCTCTCCATTTTACCATGGTGGCTGCAACCATCTTTCTTGTCTCCTGCGGGAGGAGGTTATTTTCTTCTTCTGATCTTGCTTATGGCGTCTTGACCAGTGTTGTCATACGGGAAGGCATTTGTCTTGTTTCTTTGACTCATGGCCCTGTCTTTCTTGATCAGGATGACACAAGGGTAGTGGTCACTATCGTGGTATCCCAGTGTGCCCCACCGGCACCTTGGTACGATGGTGGGCGACACCAGAGCCAAGTCAATGACGCTGTCAGAGTCACCTGGTCGAGTGGCTATTCTAGTGACCTTCCCATCATTCAGACAGATTAGGGCAGCAGATGCCAGGGCTTCCTCCAGATCTTCTCCCTGTCTATTGGTGATGCAATTTCCCCATTAAGCAAGACGGTCGTATAATCAGATTGTAACGGGCACCTTTTGTATTGGAACTCTACGCTAGCTTTTAACGGTGAGGACTGGGCGCTTATGGGAAAGCACCGAGTGTAGTGATGTTGGTTCCTGACTCAACTCAGTTCAACTCTACACAGTGGTATCATTTAAACACCAGCCTTGTTATTATTTCATGCTTTGGCTCTGTCCACTTGAATTTTGGTTGCAGTTTCATTTGTAAGGTTTAAAATCAGCGAGGATTTACTTTTGTGTCTTCAAAAGTTAAATGAAAACGGCAAAGAAACAATTGATTACAAGGTTGAAAGTCAGCGTCGATTAACTTTCATGTCTTCAAAAGTTAAATGAAAAGTAAAGAAACCATTGATTACAGCTGGTGAAGGAAGAGTCTACACAGATGGTTCAGCACAAAATAATGTTCTAAATGGAGGAGCGGGAGTGTAAATAGAATACCCAAGTAATACTAGGGACACCGTCAGAGTACCAACAGGAAAATACTGCCATAATCATGCTGCTGAAATTGAGGCAAATAAGATAGCAACAGAGAAATTACTAAATACCCGCCATGGTACGCAACCTGTGGTGCTATTGACAGATGCAAAATCAGAACTCGAGGCGCTCCTGTCTGAGAGATTGCCAGTACTAAGGACACTACTTTCTTAACTTAGCAGTCAGCATGTCATCATACAGTGGATACTATCCTACTGTGGAGTACACCGAAACGACAGAGCTGATCGATTGGCTAAGAAAGGCGCAAAAGAAGAACAACCTAATGTGCCCGATATATTCCACCAAAAGACAATAATGATCAAATCAACCAGAAAGCCACCAAAACTTACTCAAGACCACTACTACATTATGGACAGACCAGAACAAGTCATTATTCTGCGCCTCAGAACGGGACACAATAGATTACGCAATCACACGTATACACAATTTAAGATTGGCGAATCAGCCATGTGGTGGAGGTGGATTGGCGCCGCAGACAGCAGATCACACATTCCAAGACTGCCCAAAATACAACATATCTAGGCAAACCTTCTTGCCTAGAGAATGAACTGTAGAAGATAAACTCTGTGGACCACTGGGTCAACTAAAAAAAAAAGAGAGTTATAAGAATACATTCGTACAAGAGATAATATTGCAGTTATATAAAAATTTCCAGCGAACGAAAGAAGTAGAAGAACGCCCAAGAAACACATACATCATACAAGCATGAAGGGATGTTGGAATACAGATTTATGCTGAGCCGAAGACAGATCATGACAACTGCATTACTGACACCACCTTTGTTCTTACACCGACATTACTTTATGTTTTAAGTTCAAAGTTGAATTTGTAAGTCTTAACGTGAGTCCAGGTAATATAATATTACTTCCCCACACTCGTTCTAGTTTGTTTTCTCTAATTATATAAACGTAGAAGTTATAGGATAGGATACATTTCACTCAGGAGTGGATACTAAATGAAGCTGTTAAAATCGTCACGTGAAACAACGGTGACTAAATTATGCGTAACTTTAGGGGAGGTGGGTTTAAAGGCAAGCGTAACGACTTCATTGTACAGAGTTTAATCCATTATGTTTCAGAAGACCAAGTGTGTGCTACTTTACCGAGACAAGAAGCTTCAGCAGAGAGACTACGAGATGTACCAGGTGAAGCGATTCATTCATTCATACAATCTAATCAATTCATTCATGACTTTGATTGCGATAATTTAACAGATTTCATGGAGAACATATTACACGTTTGTTTCCTCTCACAGCATGGGCTCGTATTTATAAACTGATATTCATGACCTGTAACACCTAACCCCACAGTTTTTTATTTGTTTGGGTAGGGGTGGGGGAATATCCTATTTATAGTACATCGCTGTCAACACCGGCATTTTAATGATGTTGTTGATGTATTGGAATGTTTTACGTTCAGTAGTTTTCCTTTGCTTTCTGAACGACGGGCTGCTATACCAACACTTTAAAACCCCAGCGCGACATGGTTTGCTGCCAAATCGGTCACCGCCGCGTTTCGAACGCGTCGTAAGTGGCTCACGAATCGCGTTCGCAAGTCTTTAGACCATGGAGACAACCCCACAGTGCCGAGTGCTAATTAACAGTTTTGTTCTCACCGTCCATGTCTTGATAGGATACTAGCTAATAACTTCTCTCTTATCCTGTTTCAGATGTCTTAACCTGTTTCGAATCTCTTTTCATGTTTCAAATCTCTTTATCCTGTTTCAGATATCAAGCAGTCCAATTGTTTCAGTAACTTCTAGGAGATTTCCAAAATGTGTGAATTTCTTAACCATCTCTCCTCTTCTTCGTTCCTCTTTCGATGGGAATGCTTCACGGCTAATTATGCACATCAAAGGGTCAGTGTATCCGACCACGGAATACATTTATGTAAGATTTGCACCCCACCCCCCCCCCCCCCCAGATAGATTCCATCAAAGATATTTTGGTTCTATGTACTCGTGAGTAGATTTGTCTTTTCAATTGTTCTTCAATTTCAGTCAGGGCAGTCGCCTTACGGCCTCTCTTTGCGATATTCAACCGCCATTGAGTTTTGTTTGTTTATTTATTATTCATGCACCGTTTGTAAACGGAACCTCTTGTTCTTCGCCCTTATCCAGACGACTAGGAATCTGTTCTGACTACCCAAGAAATCCGGGTACGTGTGCTATCAGATACCCGTGATTGTTGGAACAATGTCCAGGGCTATGCTGAAATAGAATCCGGTACCTTCTGAGCCTGAAGCGGACGCTCTCACTTCTCAGCCACGCCTCCACTGTGAATTCTGTCATCTTTAGTAGCTCCCCCCCCCCCCCCCCCTGCCATGATTTCCCCCAATAAACTGTGGTTTATCACATTAGCTAAACACGTTAGCTGCTTGTCCTTTACAGGACGTCACATTCAACCCCAGTATTTATTGGCTGTTTGTGGTTTTCTAGGTAATTTTATGTTCAGTATTTTGCCATTGTTTTCTAGATGACCGACGCTCATACATAAAGTGATCTGCACCCAAGGGGCCTGCGGCAGACTTCGAAGCCAGAATGTAAGAATTGTGAAACTGCTTTCATAAACTCTAAACCACAGACGCTGACGACCACATTGTCTATGGGAAACTATTGTTAACATTCTCCAGACTCTACACAGTGGTAACTGAATCACAAAGTGAGCTGACAACTGTGAAGACTGGCATGCTTTATGCATAATAACATGCATCGATTAAAAGGTCGCAAGTTGTGTGCATTCGCTGGATCTTTTCTCTAGGACACTCTAGTCTAGTGTGATTGGAATTGAACAGGAAGACAGACTGGGGTGATTTGTTGCATGATAAAGCAGATGTGGTGAAACTTCTGGGAAAATGTGAATTAGGCGAAGGAACAGATAAACTATCATGGTCTAGAGCAGAGGTGGGCAAACCTTTTGTGCGTAGGGCCACATTGACAACTGTAAAGCTATTAAGGAAGGCATATATATTATGTCCACTTTCATTACAGCAACCTATCATAATAAGTAATTATGATTTATATATAGGTCATTAAACACTATAAATAACTAATTAATGCAATTTTCGTTTTACTTATACTCTTATACATTATATTTTACAATATGGACAAAACATTTTACTAATTTGTTAACAGATTTTACAAATTATTTTATTTCTAAATGCCCTTGAGGGCCGCATAATATCAGTTGCCGGACCGCATGCGTCCCGCGGGCCATAGTTTGCCCACCCCTGGTCTAGAGAGAATGCTGTAGCAGAGGATCTGGTCGGCAGTCGTCATTCAGAGATAAAGCAAGACGGTCAGTTATCAGTTGGGGTATCTTCATTGCACTCCGGACATGTTCATAGGTGCTCAGATCCTCCCCCAGCATATGCATCAGCGTCCGGTGACTAATAGTGCCAGTTCTTTGTTGGTTGACGAGGCGCCTTGTTTTCCCGATGAACCTCTCGCGTCTGGCCGTGCCGATTCTTACTCTCAAGTCTTTCATCCTGGACAACGATGTGGAATAACTGACGTCAAAGTCCTCTGTTCTCGCCATATCTTTGAGGACTGTTAATAACATCGGCACGATCCATGGGCTGGCCATCTACAGGGGTGCAGAGCCAGCCAGTTTATCAGCTCGTTCATTTTCCTCGACTCCCGCATGTCCCGGGACGAAGATGAAGGTGACTTTACGGACAACAGACTTCCGCAGCGACTCAGTCCACTGTCTACGTACAGATCGAGCTTCGACCTTCTGAATCATGCTCATTGAATCACTTAGTACACACACGTTGGTATAATGCTGTGATTTCAGCCATATGAAAGCCTGTGTAACTGCCATCACCTCCATCGTCATGCTGCTCGTGGTCATAGAGTGGGCACCACTGGATTCTTGAACGGTTCGGCCCGCTGAACGGGCTGTAAATGCCCACGCTCTTCTCCGCTGCTTTACAACAGATACATCTGTATAGATGAGCACTTTGGGGCTATCTGAGTGTTCATAGATGAGCGCGTTAACCTCTGCATTGACAGCGGCAGGGTTCTGCTCTCTGCACCGTCTGTCGAGTGTGATAATGCAGGAGAAAGTGCACTTAAAAGCTGCAGGCACCGGCACCCATTCCTTGCCGGGGTTGATACTGGTAAGACTGCAGACCTGTCTGACGACATCTTCCGCCCGACCCATCCATGATTTGCCCCTCTTTAGCCTGTCACCCTTTTCTCTGAATAAAGCGTCATGAAGAGGGTGCTGCTCATCTGCACTTATTTTTAAGTATGCACGAGCTCTCCAGATCTTGATCCTGTGTTCCATTGTCGGGAAGTCAAGGAGGTATCTCATTGCTACACAGCTGGTGTCTCTCGTGCAGCCCAAAATGATGCGCATGGCTTCGTTTTGTACCTTTTCAAGTCTTCCAATCTGTGTAGGGCTGACAGTGAGGATGGCCAGGGCATACTCGATGCGTGAAAGCACAAGTCCTTGGAACAGAAATATTAGCAGTCTTTGCTCGATATTAGCAGTCGCCATGACTCTCATTGCTGACAGACCTTTTCGAGCCTTCGTTATGACATAATCGACATGATCTCTGAAGGACAGGCTACGATCAAGCCTCACGCCAAGATATGTCATTGACTGGGTTCTACTCAAAATGCTCCCATCCATTCTTACTGCCGGCAGGTCTGTTTTCACAATATGGTTGTTTAGGGAGAATCATATAACCGATGCCTTTGCAGGGTTGACAAGGGCATCGGCATCAGCACACCATGAGGAAATTCGATCTAGTTCGCCCTGCATTTCATTGGCAACCGCCTGTCTATCTCGACCCTCTCGATACACGAGGATGTCGTCAACGAATGACAGAGTCCTACACCTCCCGTCCAACTGTTGTTCAGTGATCGGCACCGTATACACGTTGAATAGTACTGGTGACAGTGGTGAACCCTGCGGCAATCCTGGACATATCGTTATCGGCTCAGAAGACCAACTCCCGCATCTTAGCACCACCTTCCTTTGGAGCAGAACTACAGCTATCCATCGTACAAGGTGAGGGTGCACTTTCAGTCTGAGGAGGGTTTGCATCAAGTTCTCGAAAGATACTCTGTTATATGCGTCCTCTAAGTCTATGGCGGCCGCACATGTCTCTTCTCTGACCTGAAATCCTTCGTAAACATCTTGAGCAAAGACCGCCGCATTCAGCCATGACTCTTTGTTACGTCTGTACCCTCCAAGTGTGGGCGGGAAGCAGCCGAACTGTTCCAAGTCACAAGCAAGTCTGTGTGCTACAATTTTCTCCAGTAGCTTGCCAGCAGTGTTCTGCATCGTAATGATTCTGTAGCCGTTTATCTTGGAGTGGTCTTTGTTCGGTTTTGGCAGCGGCAGCAAGTAGCTGTGTAGCCATTCTTCTTTGATCTGACCCCTCTGGATACTGATGTTGAATTCTCTGGCCAGTTCTTCCATGTAATCATCTGATATCACCAGTAGGTCACCATATCGGATGCCGTCTGGGCCTGGGGCGGTGTTAGGTGATTTCTTGAACATCGCACGTATTGTCTCAGCTGTGATTATCCATTCTTCGTCTGTCCCGACCCCCTCGCACAACTGAGATAGTGTCGTTGTGGTCCTCTGTCTGGCGAGCTCGTCTTTCTGGTCAGTCTGTTCTATGTAGCGTGCAAGAAGGGCCTTACCTTTATCCGCATCCGACTTTTTCCATGTGAGGTATGTGCCTTGAAAGTCTGGAATACCCCTACGTTGTGCAGCACCGTTCATGCTCTTATGGAGGCGCCAGAATGTCGTAAGAGATCGCTCGGAGCACACCTTCCTGCAGAACTCGTCCCATTTCTCGGCCTTGGCCTGTTTGGCGCAGGATTTGAATAAAGTCGTCGTCCTATCGACCTCAGTCTTCAGGTTTGCCAACTCAACCTGTGGCATGTTAGCCTTTCTGGCATTTTGCCAGTCTTTGACAGCCTGCCTCTTTCCCAGCCATGCCTTCTCGACCTCTCCATTTTACCATGGTGGCTGCAACCATCTTTCTTGTCTCCTGCGGGAGGAGGTTATTTTCTTCTTCTGATCTTGCTTATGGCGTCTTGACCAGTGTTGTCATACGGGAAAGCATTTGTCTTGTTTCTTTGACTCATGGCCCTGTCTTTCTTGATCAGGATGACACAAGGGTAGTGGTCACTATCGTGGTATCCCAGTGTGCCCCACCGGCACCTTGGTACGATGGTGGGCGACACCAGAGCCAAGTCAATGACGCTGTCAGAGTCACCTGGTCGAGTGGCTATTCTAGTGACCTTCCCATCATTCAGACAGATTAGGGCAGCAGATGCCAGGGCTTCCTCCAGATCTTCTCCCTGTCTATTGGTGATGCAATTTCCCCATTAAGCAAGACGGTCGTATAATCAGATTGTAACGGGCACCTTTTGTATTGGAACTCTACGCTAGCTTTTAACGGTGAGGACTGGGCGCTTATGGGAAAGCACCGAGTGTAGTGATGTTGGTTCCTGACTCAACTCAGTTCAACTCTACACAGTGGTATCATTTAAACACCAGCCTTGTTATTATTTCATGCTTTGGCTCTGTCCACTTGAATTTTGGTTGCAGTTTCATTTGTAAGGTTTAAAATCAGCGAGGATTTACTTTTGTGTCTTCAAAAGTTAAATGAAAACTGCAAAGAAACAATTGATTACAAGGTTGAAAGTCAGCGCGGATTAATTTTCGTGTCTTCAAAAGTTAAATGAAAACAGCAAAGAAACAATTGATTGATTACAAGGTTCAAAGTCAGCGTCGATTAACTTTCATGTCTTCAAAAGTTAAATGAAAAGTAAAGAAACCATTGATTACAGCTGGTGAAGGAAGAGTCTACACAGATGGTTCAGCACAAAATAATGTTCTAAATGGAGGAGCGGGAGTGTAAATAGAATACCCAAGTAATACTAGGGACACCGTCAGAGTACCAACAGGAAAATACTGCCATAATCATGCTGCTGAAATTGAGGCAAATAAGATAGCAACAGAGAAATTACTAAATACCCGCCATGGTACGCAACCTGTGGTGCTATTGACAGATGCAAAATCAGAACTCGAGGCGCTCCTGTCTGAGAGATTGCCAGTACTAAGGACACTACTTTCTTAACTTAGCAGTCAGCATGTCATCATACAGTGGATACTATCCTACTGTGGAGTACACCGAAACGACAGAGCTGATCGATTGGCTAAGAAAGGCGCAAAAGAAGAACAACCTAATGTGCCCGATATATTCCACCAAAAGACAATAATGATCAAATCAACCAGAAAGCCACCAAAACTTACTCAAGACCACTACCACATTATGGACAGACCAGAACAAGTCATTATTCTGCGCCTCAGAACGGGACACAATAGATTACGCAATCACACGTATACACAAATTAAGATTGGCGAATCAGCCATGTGGTGGAGGTGGATTGGCGCCGCAGACAGCAGATCACACATTCCAAGACTGCCCAAAATACAACATATCTAGGCAAACCTTCTTGCCTAGAGAATCAACTGTAGAAGATAAACTCTGTGGAACACTGGGTGAACTAAAAAACAAGAGAGTTATAAGAATACATTCGTACAAGAGATAATATTGCAGTTATATAAAAATTTCCAGCGAACGAACGAAGTAGAAGAACGCCCAAGAAACACATACATCATACAAGCATGAAGGGATGTTGGAATACAGATTTATGCTGAGCCGAAGACAGATCATGACAACTGCATTACTGACACCACCTTTGTTCTTACACCAACATTACTTTATGTTTTAAGTTCAAAGTTGAATTTGTAAGTCTTAACGTGAGTCCAGGTAATATAATATTACTTCAACACACTCGTTCTAGTTTGTTTTCTCTAATTATATAAACGTAGAAGTTATAGGATAGGATACATTTCACTCAGGAGTGGATACTAAATGAAGCTGTTAAAATCGTCACGTGAAACAACGGTGACTAAATTATGCGTAACTTTAGGGGAGGTGGGTTTAAAGGCAAGCGTAACGACTTCATTGTACAGAGTTTAATCCATTATGTTTCAGAAGACCAAGTTTGTGCTACTTTACCGAGACAAGAAGCTTCAGCAGAGAGACTACGAGATGTACCAGGTGAAGCGATTCATTCATTCATACAATCTAATCAATTCATTCATGACTTTGATTGCGATAATTTAACAGATTTCATGGAGAACATATTACACGTTTGTTTCCTCTCACAGCATGGGCTCGTATTTATAAACTGATATTCATGACCTGTAACACCTAACCCCACAGTTTTTTATTTGTTTGGGTAGGGGTGGGGGAATATCCTATTTATAGTACATCGCTGTCAACACCGGCATTTTAATGATGTTGTTGATGTATTGGAATGTTTTACGTTCAGTAGTTTTCCTTTGCTTTCTGGACGACGGGCTCCTATACCAACACTTTAAAACCCCAGCGCGACATGGTTTGCTGCCAAATCGGTCACCGCCGCGTTTCGAACGCGTCGTAAGTGGCTCACGAATCGCGTTCGCAAGTCTTTAGACCATGGAGACAACCCCACAGTGCCGAGTGCTAATTAACAGTTTTGTTCTCACCGTCCATGTCTTGATAGGATACTAGCTAATAACTTCTCTCTTATCCTGTTTCAGATGTCTTAACCTGTTTCGAATCTCTTTTCATGTTTCAAATCTCTTTATCCTGTTTCAGATATCAAGCAGTCCAATTGTTTCAGTAACTTCTAGGAGATTTCCAAAATGTGTGAATTTCTTAACCATCTCTCCTCTTCTTCGTTCCTCTTTCGATGGGAATGCTTCACGGCTAATTATGCACATCAAAGGGTAGTGTATCCGACCACGGAATACATTTATGTAAGATTTGCACCCCCCCCCCCCCCAGATAGATTCCATCAAAGATATTTTGGTTCTATGTACTCGTGAGTAGATTTTTCTTTTCAATGTTTCTTCAATTTCAGTCAGGGCAGTCGCCTTACGGCCTCTCTTTGCGATATTCAACCGCCATTGAGTTTTGTTTGTTTATTTATTATTCATGCACCGTTTGTAAACGGAACCTCTTGTTCTTCGCCCTTATCCAGACGACTAGGAATCTGTTCTGACTACCCAAGAAATCCGGGTACGTGTGCTATCAGATACCCGTGATTGTTGGAACAATGTCCAGGGCTATGCTGAAATAGAATCCGGTACCTTCTGAGCCTGAAGCGGACGCTCTCACTTCTCAGCCACGCCTCCACTGTGAATTCTGTCATCTTTAGTAGCTCCCCCCCCCCCCCCCCCCCCGCCAAGATTTCCCCCAATAAACTGTGGTTTATCACATTAGCTAAACACGTTAGCTGCTTGTCCTTTACAGGACGTCACATTCAACCCCAGTATTTATTGGCTGTTTGTGGTTTTCTAGGTAATTGTATGTTCAGTATTTTGCCATTGTTTTCTAGATGACCGACGCTCATACATAAAGTGATCTGCACCCAAGGGGCCTGCGGCAGACTTCGAAGCCAGAATGTAAGAATTGTGAAACTGCTTTCATAAACTCTAAACCACAGACGCTGACGACCACATTGTCTATGGGAAACTATTGTTAACATTCTCCAGACTCTACACAGTGGTAACTGAATCACAAAGTGAGCTGACAACTGTGAAGACTGGCATGCTTTATGCATAATAACATGCATCGATTAAAAGGTCGCAAGTTGTGTGCATTCGCTGGATCTTTTCTCTAGGACACTCTAGTCTAGTGTGATTGGAATTGAACAGGAAGACAGACTGGGGTGATTTGTTGCATGATAAAGCAGATGTGGTGAAACTTCTGGGAAAATGTGAATTAGGCGAAGGAACAGATAAACTATCATGGTCTAGAGCAGAGGTGGGCAAACCTTTTGTGCGTAGGGCCACATTGACAACTGTAAAGCTATTAAGGAAGGCATATATATTATGTCCACTTTCATTACAGCAACCTATCATAATAAGTAATTATGATTTATATATAGGTCATTAAACACTATAAATAACTAATTAATGCAATTTCGTTTTACTTATACTCTTATACATTATATTTTACAATATGGACAAAACCTTTTACTAATTTGTTAACAGATTTTACAAATTATTTTATTTCTAAATGCCCTTGAGGGCCGCATAATATCAGTTGCCGGACCGCATGCGTCCCGCGGGCCATAGTTTGCCCACCCCTGGTCTAGAGAGAATGCTGTAGCAGGGGGTTGTCAGAGGATCTGGTCGGCAGTCGTCATTCAGAGATAAAGCAAGACGGTCAGTTATCAGTTGGGGTATCTTCATTGCACTCCGGACATGTTCATAGGTGCTCAGATCCTCCCCCAGCATATGCATCAGCGTCCGGTGACTAATAGTGCCAGTTCTTTGTTGGTTGACGAGGCGCCTTGTTTTCCCGATGTACCTCTCGCATCTGGCCGTGCCGATTCTTACTCCCAAGTCTTTCATCCTGGACAACGATGTGGAATAACTGACGTCAAAGTCCTCTGTTCTCGCCATATCTTTGAGGATGTTAATAACATCGGCACGATCCATGGGCTGGCCATCTACAAGGGGTGCAGAGCCAGCCAGTTTATCAGCTCGTTCATTTTCCTCGACTCCCGCATGTCCCGGGACGAAGATGAAGGTGACTTTACGGACAACAGACTTCCGCAGCGACTCAGTCCACTGTCTACGTACAGATCGAGCTTCGACCTTCTGAATCATGCTCATTGAATCACTTAGTACACACACGTTGGTATAATGCTGTGATTTCAGCCATATGAAAGCCTGTGTAACTGCCATCACCTCCATCGTCATGCTGCTCGTGGTCATAGAGTGGGCACCACTGGATTCTTGAACGGTTCGGCCCGCTGAACGGGCTGTAAATGCCCACACTCTTCTCTGCTGCTTTACAACAGATCCATCTGTATAGATGAGCACTTTGGGGCTATCTGAGTGTTCATAGATGAGCGCGTTAACCTCTGCATTGACAGCGGCAGGGTTCTGCTCTCTGCACCGTCTGCCGAGTGTGAAAATGCAGGAGAAAGTGCACTTAAAAGCTGCATGCACCGGCACCCATTCCTTGCCGGGGTTGATACTGGTAAGACTGCAGACCTGTCTGACGACATCTTCCGCCCGACCCATCCATGATTTGCCCCTCTTTAGCCTGTCACCCTTTTCTCTGAATAAAGCGTCATGAAGAGGGTGCTGCTCATCTGCACTTATTTTTAAGTATGCACGAGCTCTCCAGATTTTGATCCTGTGTTCCATTGTGGGAAGTCAAGGAGGTATCTCATTGCTACACAGCTGGTGTCTCTCGTGCAGCCCAAAATGATGCGCATGGCTTCGTTTTGTACCTTTTCAAGTCTTCCATTCTGTGCAGGGCTGACAGTGAGGATGGCCAGGGCATACTCGATGCGTGAAAGCACAAGTCCTTGGAACAGAAGTATTAGCAGTCTTTGCTCGATATTGGCAGTCGCCATGACTCTCATTGCTGACAGACCTTTTCGAGCCTTCGTTATGACATAATCGACATGATCTCTGAAGGACACGCTACGATCAAGCCTCACGCCAAGATATGTCATTGACTGGGTTCTACTCAAAATGCTCCCATCCATTCTTACTGCCGGCAGGTCTGTTTTCACAATATGGTTGTTTAGGGAGAATCATGTAACCGATGCCTTTGCAGGGTTGACAAGGGCATCGGCATCAGCACACCATAAGGAAATTCGATCTAGTTCGCCCTGCATATCATTGGCAACCGCCTGTCTATCTCGACCCTGTCGATACACGAGTATGTCGTCAACGAATGACAGAGTCCTACCCCTCCCATCCAACTGTTGTTCAGTGATCGGCACCGTATACACGTTGAATAGTACTGGTGACAGTGGTGAACCCTGCGGCAATCCTGGACATATCGTTATCGGCTCAGAAGACCAACTCCCGCATCTTAGCACCACCTTCCTTTGGAGCAGAACTACAGCTATCCATCGTACAAGGTGAGGGTGCACTTTCAGTCTGAGGAGGGTTTGCATCAAGTGCTCGAAAGATACTCTGTTATATGCGTCCTCTAAGTCTATGGCGGCCGCACATGTCTCTTCTCTGACCTGAAATCCTTCGTAAACATCTTGAGCAAAGACCGCCGCATTCAGCCATGACTCTTTGTTACGTCTGTACCCTCCAAGTGTGGGCGGGAAGCAGCCGAACTGTTCCAAGTCACAAGCAAGTCTGTGTGCTACAATTTTCTCCAGTAGCTTGCCAGCAGTGTTCTGCATCGTAATGATTCTGTAGCCGTTTATCTTGGAGTGGTCTTTGTTCGGTTTTGGCAGCGGCAGCAAGTAGCTGTGTAGCCATTCTTCTTTGATCTGACCCCTCTGGATACTGGTGTTGAATTCTCTGGCCAGTTCTTCCATGTAATCATCTGATATCACCAGTAGGTCACCATATCGGATGCCGTCTGGGCCTGGGGCGGTGTTAGGTGATTTCTTGAACATCGCACGTATTGTCTCAGCTGTGATTATCCATTCTTCGTCTGTCCCGACCCCCTCGCACAACTGAGATAGTGTCGTTGTGGTCCTCTGTCTGGTGAGCTCGTCTTTCTGGTCAGTCTGTTCTATGTAGCGTGCAAGAAGGGCCTTACCTTTATCCGCATCCGACTTTTTCCATGTGAGGTCTGTGCCTTGAAAGTCTGGAATACCCCTACGTTGTACAGCACCGTTCATGCTCTTATGGAGGTGCCAGAATGTCGTAAGAGATCGCTCGGAGCACACCTTCCTGCAGAACTCGTCCCATTTCTCGGCCTTGGCCTGTTTGGCGCAGGATTTGAATAAAGTCGTCGTCCTATCGACCTCAGTCTTCAGGTTTGCCAACTCAACCTGTGGCATGTTAGCCTTTCTGGCCTTTTGCCAGTCTTTGACAGCCTGCCTCTTTCCCAGCCATGCCTTCTCGACCTCTCCATTTTACCATGGTGGCTGCAACCATCTTTCTTGTCTCCTGCGGGAGGAGGTTATTTTCTTCTTCTGATCTTGCTTATGGCGTCTTGACCAGTGTTGTCATACGGGAAGGCATTTGTCTTGTTTCTTTGACTCATGGCCCTGTCTTTCTTGATCAGGATGACACAAGGGTAGTGGTCACTATCGTGGTATCCCAATGTGCCCCACCGGCACCTTGGAACGATGGTGGGCGACACCAGAGCCAAGTCAATGACGCTGTCAGAGTCACCTGGTCGAGTGGCTATTCTAGTGACCTTCCCATCATTCAGACAGATTAGGGCAGCAGATGCCAGGGCTTCCTCTAGATCTTCTCCCTGTCTAGTTGTGATGCAATTTCCCCATTAAGCAAGACGGTCGTATAATCAGATTGTAACGGGCACCTTTTGTATTGGAACTCTACGCTAGCTTTTAACGGTGAACACTGGGCGCTTATGGGAAAGCACCGAGTGCAGTGATATTGGTTCCTGACTCAACTCAGTTCAACTCTACAAAGTGGTATCATTTAAACACCAGCCTTGTTATTATTTCATGCTTTGGCTCTGTCCACTTGAATTTTGTTTGCAGTTTTATTTGTAAGGTTTAAAATCAGCGTGGATTTACTTTTGTGTCTTCAAAAGTTAAATGAAAACTGCAAAGAAACAACTGATTACAAGGTTGAAAGTCAGCGTGGATTAATTTTCGTGTCTTCGAAAGTTAAATGAAAAGTAAAGAAACCATTGATTACAGCTGGTGAAGGAAGAGGAAAAAGTGAACGAAGAATATTTCAGCTAGTAAACGTAGAGGAAGAAGTGAACGAAGAAGATTATAGCTGGTGAGCGAAGAAGAAGAAGTGAACGGAAAAGATTATAGCTGGTGAAGGAAGAATAAGAAAGTGACAATGAAGATTATAGCTGGGCATAGTGGTTACGGACATCTAAGGAGGGCCAGAACCCTTTAAAATCTCATCTGCATTGAATTTGTTCCTGGCTATTGCTTTTGTTTGTGTCTTTAGATCGGAATTAAATTATTTATTTGTCCATGTTGTACTTTTAGCCCAGAATACGATTTTTAAATTTTTTTTTTATTGCATATTATATTTATAGGGCATCGCTGTCAACACCGGCATTATACGGCTGTTGTTGATTTCTTGGCAAGATTACGCTCAGTAGTTTGCCATTGTTTTCTGAGCGACCAGCTCACATATTCCGTAAGTAACGAGCGCGACACGATCCGCTACCGAATCACGCGCAACTGCGTTACACCACGTGGATACACGGGATCACGGAGAAAGTCAATAAACTTTTCGCCAGGGAGACCGGAAATAGGTGATTCAATATACGAGGTGAAGAATAAAGTGAATTCAGTAGTGGATACTGAAAAAGTTGATACAATAACCATATGAAACGGTCATGAAATAATTAGGCTACGCTCTTTTGGGGTTAAAAAATGCTACCGAAATAATGCTTGTAACTAGCTGGTTAGCGAAATTGATGGGGAACCGCGATGATAATGTCGGACACCTGGGCATATCGCCAGTTTAATGATGGAAATATTAGCCACCTTCTATCAGACCTACAAAATGTTATGGCCCGTCACAGACTCATTGCAGGAAACTGCAACGGCAGAAATAAAAGAATGCTTTTACAATTAAAAAATATATATTATAATCCGCCCAGTTAACATGTATTAATTATGTCTTAAGTTATTGCTTGATTGATCGATTGATTTAGGAACAGACATCACAGCATTTGGGGCATTCCCATAAGCACCCCGTCCCCATACCCAGCAGCCAGCGATGAGTTCCAACACTAATACTACCAGTAGCAATCTGATTATATGTCCGTTTCGCCTTTCCTCTGAGCGTCGATCGTCGACCAGATCCCCTCGTCACCCCTCGCTGTCGCATTCTTGCCAGACCATGGTGATCCATTTGCTCCTCCGAGGTGTACACGTGCTCCCACAAGGCCGCAACCACGTCTGCCTTATCATGCATCAATACTCCACCAAGTTTTGCAGAGCCAGCCAATCTTTCTGCCTTTTCATTCCCCAGCACACCTGTATGCCCCGGAGAAAAGATCCAGACGATGCTTGTCACCCGTGACTTCCGAAGCGAAACAAGCCACTCTGCACAGAGCTTGCCTGTCCTCACCCTACTCAGCATGCTTTCTGAGTCAGTTACAATCACGATGTGTGTGTGTATCGTATTCTCCATCCAGCGGAAAGCTGCACTGACCGCCTCCACCTCCATTCTTAAGCTAGATGTTGTGGTATCATATGCCAGGCTCTCCTGCACCAAACGTCGACCATTAGCTTTTGCTAAGAACCCCCAGGCACTTCTCCTGCCTCTCAACACCGAACCATCTGTGTATATAATCACATAACCAGGGCTAGCATTATCCTGAATTAGTTGCTGGATTTCCACTTCCGTGGCCCAGCTGGCCACTCCCTGCACTCCCGACTCAATGTGATTATAACTCTGCACAAGTCTGACTGCTCCGCTGGCACTCTGACCCACTCCTCTCCTCGCCTAATGTTCTCCAAGATGCACACCTGTCTGATCGTATCCTCCGCCTGAGCCATCCATGATTTCCCTCTTATCAGTCGCTGACCCTTAACTGCGTCCAGCGCCTCATGCAACGGGTGATCTGTGTCAGCAACTACTCTGAGGTATGCCTTCGCCTGCATCACCTTGAGCCTACCAGCAACAGTCGGCAAACCAAGGATGTAACGCATACACACTACTGGGGTGTCTCTGGTGCATCCCAGAATGACCCGCATAGCTTCGTTCTGTATGCGCTCTAATTTCACCAACTGACTCTTTGAGACAGTGAGCAGTCCTAGTCCATAATCAATCACTGAGAAGATCAGTGCTGGTATAGTGTGAAAAGCATTCTCTGCTCTGTGTCCATTGCAGCCATAGTTTTAAATGCATTGAGTCCCTTTTGAGATCGTGTCACAACCATCTCCACGGGTCCTTGAAGGACAGGCTCCTGTCAAATGTGATTCCCAGATACTTCAGTTGTTCTCTCTGTTGACGCTTCTACCATCTATCGTGAGGCTTGGGACATCAGTTCTCACAATCCTGTTGTCCAGAGAGCACCACAAAACAGCTGCCTTTTCCGGGTGGATGACAGCACTCATTTCAGTGCAACAATCAATCACTTTGTCTACTGTCGCCTGTAGCTCCTGAGCTGTTTGCTGCCTATCTCTCTCCTGCCTATATACAAGAATATCATCTGCAAATGTTAGTATCCTTCCAACCAGGGGTACTTCTAGGTTTGCAATCTTGCTCGTATACACGATAAAGAGCACCGGTGAGATTGCGGATCCCTGTGGCAGTCCCGGGGTTAATATCTGTGGCTCTGAGGTCCATGCACCCAGACGGAGAGCAATCCGACAAGAGTGCAGGACGGCTGCTATCCAGTTCACCAACCAAGGATTAACCCCCTTCTCCATCAGTGCGGTCATCAAAATATCATATCGAACTCTATTTTACCCATCCTCGAGATCAAGCGCTGCCACCATCGTTTCATGTTTACTCTGGAACCCCTCATAAACGTCAAAGGCAAAAGTGGCTGTATTTGACCAGGTATCTTTTCCTGGCCTGTAGCTCCCCTGACCTTTTGGAAGAAGCTTGCCCCTTTCCAAATACTCTTGCAGCTTGACAGCGACTATCTTCTCTAAAACCTTCCCAAATGTATTTTGAAAGGTGATAATCCTAAAGCCGCTCAGCTTTGAATGATCCTTGAATGGTTTTGGGAGGGGAATGAAATAGCTGTGTACCCAATCCTGCGGTACTGATGCTGTCCTAATGCTCTGGTTAAAGCGGTCGGTCATCTCCTTCAGGTCTTCATCGCTCAAAACCTTCATGTGGCCATACCTGACTCCATCAGGGCCTGGTGCCGTGTCTTTTGCCTTTTTCAAAATATGTTTAACATCTTCAACCCATATGATTTCTTCAAAATGCATATTCTTTATGGTGCCAGATAACTCCACTCTAACTGCATCCCTGGTGTTCGCATCATCATGATTGGTCTGCTCTAAAAATCTCTGGAGAAACGCCTCCCATTTCTCTTTGTCTGTTGTCACGCGCACACCATCATCTCTATAAATTGTTCCCACTGTCATACGCCGCTCTTGTCTTTGTATTTGTCTGCAGTTTCCAGAATTTTCGCAGTGTTTTATCACCTCCAATCTCCTTCATGAAACGTTCCCATTTTGCCTTTTTGGCCTCTTCGGCACAGCTCTTGAAAACCCCCATCTTGTCTTTCTTGACATTAAGTTATTGAATTGCTCAATAATATATTTAATATATCAGCTACCTATTTTTTTCCAGAATGTATTGAAGACCAGATGAAGTCCCTGGTAGTATCGGATGACAGGAAGAATTCACCCTCACAGTCTGGTGCCGATTTTGATGAAGACGAATTTACTCCATATGACCACTGGTTTCCTTCGGAACTGAAGAAAAAGTTAAATATAGCAGTCATCCATGATGATGAAGACAAAGAAGAAGCACTTGACATGAAATGCTTTATAGAAAACAATGTTTGTCCGAATTTCGGTAATGTCTGTTTCAGGCCAAAAGTGGAGTCATTAGAGTGCGTGTCTGCAGACACAGGGGTTGACGATCTGGATCAAGCACTGGAAGTAGCGGATTATCTGTTTGTTTACCTAACACGTAATTTTTTTGTCAGACGATGGAACCAATTTCTGGCAAAAGCAAGCGTGAAGGCTATGATGATTAGCAATAAAAATACACGGTGTTCATTAGTTTGCGTGCATGCAGATCAATCATGGAGGGAAAATCTTTCAGCTATTTTGATTGGTACGAAGCATTTATATTATTATCAACATAAAAAAGAACTGTTCAAAGAAGATGTTACTAAATATTTTAACGATATAAGTAACAGACTATTAGAAGAAAGACGTGCATTAACTCTGCGCAGAAAGGAATATATGGATGATAATCCACATATTTTACAAACAAGCATAGATCATCAGAAAGAAACAAGCAAGTCTTCACATGATCGGCCATTAAGTGCATCCAAGGACAGAACTAAGAGACAGAGAAAGCTATCATCATCTGCGAATGTTGAGGAACGTGATTCAGGTACGTACATGTGGTATGTAATGAAGATGTAACATGACATTGTACCCTTATTATTAACAGGTGATCATTTGATACATCAACATCATTATCACTATCACAATCTTCAACATCATTAACGTCATCAACATCATTATCATCCTGAACATAATTGTAATTATCAACATCATTATCATTATCAACATCAGCATCATCAAAATCATTGTCATCATCAACATCAGCATTATAAACATCATTATAATCATCAACATACCTCTGAAGTAGGAGTGAGTTCGCTTGATACTGAGGGACACTGTTAATAGGTAAAGCTAATCCACACGCAAAATTCAGTCCAGCAATACTAGAAGTAGTGTGTCTGGACTGTGCTTGAGTTCAAAGCTAGCTAGCACAAAAAATAATCAATATAATTATCATCAACAACATAATTATCATAACTAACATCATCAACATCATAATCATCATCAATATCAGCATTATCATCAATGTCATTATCATCGTCAATATAATTATCATCATTAACATCATTAGCATCATAAACATCAAATTAATAAGGTAATTGAGCCATGGCGATGAAACTTCTCGCAATGAATCCTCATTGACAAGTCTTTGCATGTCTGTTTTATATGCTATCCTTAGTCTGCAATTCCTTATTCCCCAGTATGTAACATCAACAACACTAGATCTACCACATCCTCTTGTCCCCGGTATGTAATGTCAACACAAGGTCTACCAAAACCTCTTGTCCCCAGTATGTAATGTCAACATTACGTCTAGCACGCTTTCTTGTCCCCAGTATGTAACATCAAAAACACTAGGTCTACCACATCCTCTTGTCTCCAGTATGTAACATCAACAACACTAGGTCTACCACATTCTCTTGTGCCCAATATGTAACATGAACAACACTAGTGTCACAATATTACTGGAGGTCATCGACCTAATGATCTAGGCCAGAGACCGTTGTTGTGAGAGTCATCCACCGAAATAATCAAAGATCAGAGATCGCCATCTACACCGCTACAATTTTGTTTGTTGTGAGGACGGATCCACGATCAAACAGGAGCAGAACTCTTTGAAATACGGAGAACGATCCTAGATAAAACACAGTCAGAAATCTTTGAAATACGGTGAACGTAGTTCCCGTGAGAAACGGGAAAACGATATCAACTAGAAATGTCTATATCAAAGGAGATTGTCGGCATATGTTTGTACGAGGATCAAAAGACGAGTAAAGAGCAGGAGCTACTTGGTGGGGGAGAAAACCAAGTAATGTCTTACAGGCAAATTATATGCTGGTGGAAAATAATGTTTAAATTCAGTGTGCTACCGAAGTTTAACCCAAGAGGAAGTGTTTAATTATTCTTGATCCTTATTAGAAAAGGAATTTCCATGTCCTAGGTTGCTTAAAGGCGCCGGACTTTTGTACTGGATGTGCATATGTATTCCGATTCAGGACAACAATAGTTTTATAAGGTTTCACTTGACAGTGAAAGTACCTCCAACTCTGATAAGAAGAAAAATGGAAATACTCTGGTACAGTGCTAACTGACATCAAACTTTAAATCCTGTTTATAAAAGAAGGTCAGACAATTTATGAGCTAGTTGAATATAAAAGAAGGAGTCAATATAAGAGAGACTCATAAACTAAAGAATTACCAGCAGACAAGGAAGTGATAACCATAATGTTCGCTCTAAGAATTATATAAAGTGAAAGACAATTCTAAATCACTAACATTTTCCCTGCTTACCTGAACAGTTCGTTTGAGTAACAGACAACAGTGTGTCGGCGATATATTTTTCGGACAGTGGTTGTGTTCGTTCATACATGAACTATAGAAAATACCGAGTTATAGACATTGTAGAAATAAAGGAAACGAACTAAATAAATTACTCAGTGGTGATTAGACTTTTCAAACGTTCCAGGATATTTTGGAATAAGTCAAAATTCGGTCGGAGAGACACATCATCGGGTGAGCGCATTCCAGTTCTGTGCTGTGTGAAGCCTAATGGTCGTTGCATGATGAGAAAATGTGATGCTGATCATAGACTGAATATTCCTACCTCACATACACGATAGACTACACCACAAATGTCTATATGCATACACTATATACACACCTGACATAGTTTTCTTCATTAACTAGTTTATTATTTGTTGAGGGACAATGTTGTGTGGGTATGCTCTGGAGAAATAGGGAGAGAGAGAGAGAGAGAGAGAGAGAGAGAGAGAGAGAGAGAGAGAGAGAGAGAGAGAGAGAGAGAGAGAGCTAGTGATAAATATTGAAGGAGAGGGGTGTAGACAAAGGTCCGGCATTAGTCCCACAACTAAAAAAGGGCATTTCAAAGGTGTGCTTGTTGATTCTACTTTCCCCCCAGCGCGACAAGTGATATTTATGGGGGAAAGTCGCGGGATATATGGTGACATTACATTAATGTTGGTGACGTTACATTTATGTTGGGGATATTACAGTTATAGAGGTAGCCGGAAAGGTAAAGATCCAGCTAGGGTGAACGTGGATATGTGTTAAGACACATTACATACTTGTTCTCACTTTACAAGTCTACATAGGTCTTGGTCCTAGTCTACTCTGATCCTTGAGAGATTATTTGTGGTGTACTGTGTGGTGTCATATATATATATAGTGTATTTACATATTGCTTTAGGGTTTTTATGCTCAACCTGCTGACTCACCTTCTTAAAATATGGCCACTCCTAAACTAGATATGGCAGAACTGAGGGCAAGGGGCGAAGGAATGGGCTTGTCGGGTCCGGCACTATCAGAGTTTATGTAACAGTAAGGGAGGAGTATTGGGGTATTATTAGAATCTAGTGGGAAACAGATACAGCACGATTGAGCATCGAGAGTGAAAGGGGAGAGAGATGCTCAATCGTGACGTATTGTTATTGGGAAGGGCAGTTAGGACCCGGCCTTGGTAGTGAGTGGAGGTGAACATCGAAGCTTTGTCATATTACGCCAATAAACGTTTTATCAACAAGAAAACAACATGCCTTCGTCTTCTTACACACTGTTATAGAGGCGAAATGGAGCCACTTGACCAGGATCCGGAATTTGACCGTCCCGGCTACCACGCGAAGTACTAAAGAATCCAGACAAAACTGCCAAAACAAGAAGGTACCTAACGTACGTTTTCTCAAATCAGCTTTATCAAGGCAGGAGACGCTTGTTGTTGTTCCAGTAAAAGAAACCTCCAAAGAATGCCTACACCAGAAGGTATTTTGACGTTTTCTCAAACCATTTTTATCAAGGTCGAGAGACGCTTGTTGTTGCTCAAGTGAAAGGATGTCCAATAAAATACTGTAATCAGTTCAATAATCAGCAAATAAAGAGGCTAGAAGGCTGTGATAACCAAGAGCAAATAATTTTTCAATCATGTAAAAGTCTGAACATTTTGTTGGTTGGAACCAGAATTCAAGAATTCCGTTGAGGGTCACTTTCAGTCTGAACATTTTGTTGGTTGGAACCAGAATTCAAGAATTCCGTTGAAGGTCACTTTCAGTCTGAACATTTTGTTGGTTGGAACCAGAATTCAAGAATTCCGTTGAAGGTCACTTTCAGTCTGAACATTTTGTTGGTTGGAACCAGAATTCAAGAATTCCGTTGAGGGTCACTTTCAGTCTGAACATTTTGTTGGTTGGAACCAGAATTCAAGAATTCCGTTGAAGGTAAATTCAGTCTGAATTTTTTTGTCGGTTGGAACGGTCAAACTATCACTAACCCGTTGCCTGATCCTGATCCCTTTGGGCTTTGTTACTTCTGAGTCCCTCTCAAGACGTCGATGATGTACCCCACCCGGGGTGAAAGCAAAGACTAACAAGCTGGTCGGGACCCGACCAGGGGTTGAAAATAAGCCAGGCATCCCTAGAGAAGTGACGTGACTACCTGAACTCTGCGACTGATTTTTAGCTGAAACGGGCTCCTGGTGATCGAATGAAATCTGACGCCGAGTGTAGGAAGAGACGGACTACCTGAACTCTGCGACTGATTTTTAGCTGAAACGGGCTCCTGTTGGTCGAATGAAATCTGACGCCGAGTGGAAGAAGCTACAGGCTTGAGTCAGGAAACAAAAAAAGAAACTAACTTTGCTTTTCTAATAAGTGAGTGTATCCTTTAAATTAAAAAGTTAAAACTGAGTGATACTTAAAACTAGAAAATAACTAAGGTTTTCTATAAAAAGTAGGTAAATTCTTTAAATTAAGAAATTGAAATTGTGTGGTTCTTTGCTTGCTTTGTTTCAATATTTTTCAGCATGGCGGAACAGGACACCTTAGCACATCTTCTTTAAATTAAGAAATTGAAATTGTGTGGTTCTTTGCTTGCTTTGCTTCAATATTTTTCAGCATGGCGGAACAAGACACCTTAGCACATCTTCTTTAAATTAAGAAATTGAAATTGTGTGGTTCTTTGCTTGCTTTGCTTCAATATTTTTCAGCATGGCGGAACAAGACACCTTAGCACATCTTCTTTAAATTAAGAAATTGAAATTGTGTGGTTCTTTGCTTGCTTTGTTTCAGTATTTTTCAGCATGGCGGAACAAGACACCTTAGCACAGGTTTTAACAGGCGTGGGAACAGCAGTAGGCCGACTTAATATGGTGATTAAACAACAAGGGATGGCAACAGAAATTGTAAAGTTTAGTGGACAGGCCAGAGACTATAAGAAATGGGTCACTTCTATAGAAAAATATGCCTATTTGATCTCAGCAACAGATGAAGAAAAAATGAGACTGGCTTATCAGACGGCAACGGAACCAGTTTCAGATCATATCAGAAGAAAATTAGAGGCTAGAGTAGATGAGACGTGGGAACAATTCAAAGAAGACCTAGCAAGGAAATATGCAGAAATAACGGATCCACAACATGCGTTTTCGGTGTTGAGGCAGGCTAAACAAAATAACGGAGAGACGGTACAATTGTTTAGCGATAGATTGATTAACCTGGCTGAAGAAGCATTCTTAGGACAGAATGTACGAGGGGAGGAAGTGGAAAGGATGTTAGTAGGGATCTTTGTAGATGGCATCAAATCTGATGGTTTGAAACTTAAGCTGATGAGAGAAAACCCTGAGAGGTTATCACAAGCGGTGGATATCGCGGTACAAGAGGAAAATTTGAGACGTAGGTTTAGATTAAGAACAGGAAGAGAAGTGGGAAGTAGTCGAGACGACAGAGTTGAGGAACCCATGGAAATAGGACAAACAAGATTCGGATGGAATAGGAGAGGCGGTATACAAACGTTACAAGGTAGAAATAGGAGCGATTATGTTGAAAGAAGAAATGTGAGATACCCTACAACTGAGACAGTGGGAAACACAAATAACACAAATATTGTCTGTTGGGTTTGTGGTCAACGGGGACATGTTTCTCGTTTTTGTAATAACAGGCGTGTCCAGTCGAATACACAGGGTAGACATGATAATAATAGGGTGAGTAGGAATGTTGTTGATGGACACAGGAATTTTACAGGTACAAGAACACAGGAAAATCGGCGCCCTACCTATTAGACAGGACCTATGATAGGAGGGTAAATAATAGGGTCCCAACGGTTAGAGAATATGTTAATAACAGGTATAATAGGTCGAACAGAGAATATTTTCAACTAGATGAAGTCAAGAAATTTATAGAAGATAAAACAGATTATAGCTCGTGTATATTAGAAATAGGGAAGTATAGAGTTCGTACATTAATAGATTCGGGAGCTCAAGTTAGTGTAGTAAAAGAAAGTTTTTTATACAAAATAGTAAGAAATTGTAGAGTATTTAAGTGTAGTAATAATTTACACTCTGTTACTGGACAGAATTTACAAGTGGTTGGACAAACAATGATAAATTTTAAGTTAGGGGGAATCAACATAAGACACCTTTTTCACGTAGTGAGGGGTTTAAATAGAAATATGTTAATAGGAAGAGATTTTTTGATAAAAAATGGAATAAGACTTTTTTATGATCTACATAAGTTAAAATTCAGAGACGTATATATAGATATAGAAGAGGACATGCATATATCAGCACTAGTTAGAGTTAAAATGACAACGACGTTAAAACCACAGTCGGTTAATTTGATACAAGCAAAGCTGAAGAGAAACCCATATTATATGGAAGGAAACACAGTCAGAATCACTGAGTTACAAGAAGAAATAATAGATGAGCCTGGTTTGGAGGTTCCAGATGGAGTAATGGAGTTGGATAAACACTTAACCTTTCCTGTGATGGTTATCAACAACACAGGTAGAGAAATCAAATTATACAGAGGATGTGTGATAGCCAAACTAGATCATAACATTAGTGACATATTGGCAACGAATAGAGCAGAAATGTCGGGAACAAGTTATTCAGAAACTTCTAATGAAAGAAGTAATAACAGACGCGGACGCGGAAGAAGAGAAAAAATCAAAATGGATGAATTGATCCATCCATCTAGAAGAAATAAAGCCCAGATATGTTCACTAGACAAAATAACAAGGGAACAAGAATTGTTGTCACAGTTAAAAGCTCGGCCAGAAGATAAGGAAGTATTGGAACAATTTATAAAGCAAAATCAGGATGTGTTTGCGGTTAATGATTTAGAATTGGGAAAGACGCGAACAGTTACAATGGAAATAGACACGGGAGATCATCCACCAATAAGTTTAAAACCATATAGAACTCCATTAAGAAATAGAGAAATCATGGAAAAGGCAATAGAGGAGATGCTAAAAGCAGGAATAATAAAAAGGTCGAAGTCAGAATGGTCATCTCCTGTGGTAATTGTGGCCAAGCCTGATGGTACAAGTCGCTTCTGTTGCGATTACAGGGCGTTGAACAAAATTACTAAGAATGTAGCGTACCCACTGCCGGTAATTGATGATATTTTGGGGCTGCTTAATGGCTCTACATATTTCACAACGCTGGACGCAAGGTCAGGATTTTGGTGTATTCCGATGTCGGAAGACGCGCAAAAGAAAAGCGCCTTTTGCACTCATATGGGCTCTTACGAATTTTTAAGAATGCCTTTTGGCGTTAAAACGGCGCCCTCTCACTATATGCTCTTAATAAATGAAGTTCTAGAGGGCAAAGGTTCGCTCTTGCCTATATTGATGATATATTGATTTATACAAAGGGAGACGTGGAGGATCATTTGAAACATATTAGACTAGTGTTTGACAGGTTAAGAAAGCATGATGTGAAGTTGAAGCTTAGTAAGTGCCAATTTTTAAAAACAGAAACAAAATATTTGGGGTATATTATAAATAGAGAAGGTATTAAACCAGACCAGGACAAGATAAAGATTATTAAAGAGTTACCTGCTCCAACTAACGTGAAGGAAGTACGTGCTTTTATAGGAACATGTGCGTATTATAGGCGGTTTATTCCAGCGTTTTCAAGGATAGCTGAACCTATTACAAATTTAACAGCCAAGTACGCCAGGTTTAAGTGGGATGATGAGTGTCAAAAAGCGTTCGACTATTTAAAAAACAGCTTAACACTGGTACCACTGTTGACGCATCCAGACTTAAACAAACAGTTGATACTATACACAGATGCTTCGGACAATGCAGTAGGAGCATGTTTGGTACAACCATATGAAGGAAAAGAATCTGGAATACCAGGGGTTAAAAATGAAAGGCCTATCTACTTCTTGTCGCATAAACTTAGTAGATCACAAAAGAAATGGACGACTATTGAGAAGGAGGCTTTCGCGATTCATTACGCTCTTCAAAAACTAAATTACTACTTACATAACGCAAATTTTGTTATTAGAACTGACCACATGCCTTTAAAGTCCTTTCTAGAAGCTCCAGTGCAGAATAGGAAAATACAGACGTGGGCATTGAATCTACAGGGGTACGACGCGAAAATTGAGTTCATACCAGGTAGGATAAATACATGCGCCGATTTATTGTCTAGAATTCCATATCCACAGTCATCAGAAGGTACAGAAGAGGAAGCAGCTGAACCAGAGATAGACGACCGGAATTGGCAAGTAAATATTCTAGATTCTGCTATAATAAATAGGGAAGAATTTGATAGTCTACCATCGGATCAAGAGTCGGAACATAGGGAAGAAGACCTACAGTTAGCACAATTCAATATGAAAGAAGAGCAAGATTTGGACCCAAGAATCATACAAATAAAGGAAAAATTACGAGAAACAGAAGATAACAAATATAAAAGGAATTATTTGCTTTTACAAGAGGATGGACAGTTATATTATATGTGTGAAAGGAACGAACAGCTAAGGAAATATATTCCAAGACATTTGGAAAATGAACTTTTAAAAGCATATCACGATGAAAATGGACATCTCGGTAGAGACAAACTCGTGAAAGCACTTTCAAGTAAATATTATTGGCCAAACTTGTTTAAATCTGCATACAAATATGTAGATACGTGTGAAAAGTGCAGATTAAGGAACATGAAAACAATAAAGTCTCCATTACAGGACACAGATATTCCTCAGTTCCCAATGCAAAAGATTAGTTTAGACATATCGGGTCCACACCCCAGAACATTATCAGGAAATGTGTATTTAATTCATATAGTAGACGTCTACAGTCTTTGGCCAGAGGTTTATGCAATTCCAGATAAGAGCGCGGATACTGTCATTAATATTTTTTTACAGGAGTTCGTACCAAGGTTTAGTTGCCCACAAAGTATACTTACAGATAATGGTAGAGAGTTTGTAAATAAAAAATTCGAAAAGTTATTAAAAGACTTAAATATAAAACATATAAAAACCTCATTTTATAGACCTTCTTCAAATGCGAAAAACGAGCGTCACCATCGGACGTTATACGACGTTATAGCAAAGATTATTGATGAACACGAAAAAGATTGGGATCTGTTTTTAGGACCTGCTCTTAGCGCTATTCGTACAAATCAAAATGAGAGCACGGGTTTTTCGCCATTTTATTTAATACACGGAAGAGAACCAATATTGCCTATAGATAATTTATTAAAACCTAGACGGAAATATATGGGTGAAGAATTTCAAGAGACCATAATACAAGAAATGCATAAAGCACATGTGAGGTTAAGGAATAATATAATTAAAGCTAGGGAAAGACAGAAAAAGTACAAAAATGTAAATACAAAATTACAGGAGTTTAAGGTAGGTGATAGAGTTTATTACAAAAAGCATAGAAGAAACTCTAAGTTTGATGCTCGTTGGATTCCAGGTTATTACGTTTTGGAAAAACTTGGAAATGTATCGTATATTATAAAGAACCAGGTCACAGCACATATAGCAAGGGCACACGTTGAACACTTAAGAAGAGATGAAGATGAGATAGAAAATAATAATTATAATAATAATTATTATTCGGATGCGAAATTTTTGGATGAACAGGTTGTTAGAGGGGCCACAGTAACCCCAGATCTTAGAAAAGCTACAGTAACCCCAGATTTTAGAAAAGCTACAGTAACCCCAGATTTTAGAAAAGATACAGTAACCCCAGATCTTAGAAAAGAACCAGAACAAAATCAGTTGCTAACAAATCCAAGTTACGAAGATACTCAAGAACAGACAATTCCGAAAAGAATGGAAGAAGAAGGGCTAAATGAAACTCATTATGATAGTATGGAAGAAGACACAGCTGCTCCATTTAGAAATACTAGGCAAGCAACGAAAAGAAGAATGGACAGTCAAAGAGATAAAGAAGTGAAAAGACAGAGGAGAATTAGAGATTATTCAACAAGCGGAGACGATATACCTCTACTGGAAAGATCCTTAAGAAAGAGTGATCGACAAATTAGGTGGGATGTTGAACGGAAGAGATTAGCGGCAGCTAAAGAGAGACATACAGACGAAGAAGAAGAAATGGATGAAAAGTCAGAGTCAAGTAGTAGTATGGAGGAAACTAGTAGGTTGTACGAAGAAGAAGATATTGATGTAGAATTAGCACTTATTCACAGAAACTTGGAGTTGTTGAAGAAGTGGAAACGTAGGAGATAGATAAATTGAAAGTAATGCAGATGGCAAGTTATAAGTTTCAGGATTTAGAACTATGAGTGATGCTTGAGGAAGTATACGAAACGGTGGAAGTGGAAAAGGACTCTATGGATGTTTTTTTTGATGTGGTCTTGAGGTATTGATACAATGGGTGAATGTACTTTTTATTGCTGCTAGAAATGCCGTGTTTAACGATAAGGATTAAAAAGTTGTTAGTGAGGATTGGTCCAAAGGCAGACCAGATTTACATTGAGTCAATATTGAATTAGTGGCCACATTACAAATAGAAAAAAAAAAGGGATTCAACATGTAGTTTACAGTGCTGACTTAAGAGGATATTTTGGATGTTATGTTATGAGGGGAGATGATATAGTAAATGTTGATTACTGATTGGTTTATGTGGGTAAAACAGAAGTGATTCTAGTTGGTCTGTAGTTAACAGATATACAGATGGAATGTTTAGTATGAGAGACCAATGTTAGGGGGTCACTATACGTGGTAATATTAAGAGAGTTATAATTGTTTTGAGTCATGAGTCATATATGATATGATGGCTATTGTTTGATTGTTTTAGGGAGCCTAAGTTATAATGCCTCATTTTGTTTTCTTGGTTTGATCTTGAAAATTGATTGTTAATGTTTGATTAATTGATTTAGAATAGGGTGATTGTGTTCCTAGCATTTGAGTTGATAAAAACTATTGGTCCGTAAAAGTGTCCAATAGTGATAGGTAGAATAGAATATTTTATTCTGATTTGATAACATGCATGTTATGTCATTTTAAAAGTGTGTTTTTTTCTTCTTATAGATTAATTTGGAGGATGTGTTCATTTTATTTCGATTACATAAAGGGTTTGGTTTGGTATATTGAGTTACACGGTTATAAAGTTAGTTAAGTAAGTTTAAGTTTCAAATGAATGAGGTTTTGCTAAAGGTTTTTCGTTCAGAAAAGAGTTGATAAAAACTAATTTGTCCACTGATATAAGGTAGGGGGAAACTTAAGAGTAAATAGTTAAGGAATGCTACGCATTCATCAACTAGGGGGAAACTATAGTTGGTGAACGTGTGTACACGAATGGATAGACGTATCCAGGGCTTGCACACACGTCACTGTATTTATAAAATAGCAGGATGGGATGTACGGGGGCAAGATATAGGTGCTGTGAAATACCAGCTTTAATTATATTAAAGGTGTTCATGAAATATGAACATGGGCTCATGGTAAAAGGTGAGATAAAGAAAGAGGAACAGAATTGTGGTTGGCAATGTCAATGTGAAATATAGAAGGTTTATGAAAACTTATGCCAAATTGTTTTATAACGAACAATGATATATTTCTTAAGGTGTTTTAAAAAATTGTTTTACAAAATTTTTTTTATTGGCAAGGGAGGTAAAGGGTGAGTGTCTTAAATGTGCATTTACTGTATGTCCATGTGGTCATGTCGTGTATTCATTCTTTATGCTACTTATTAGGTGCGCACCACTTCTTTACTTTTTCTAACTACATTGTTTTTGTACGTCCTGGGGTTTGAAAGAATGAGAAATTGTATAAGGTAAAAGATTTCGATAAAGAATTTATGAGCTGTTCTTATAATATGTATAATTGATACAGGAAACTGGATGAGCCAAGAAAGAACCAGAATAGTAAAGAATGAGAAATTTTATAAGGTCAAAGATTTCGATAAATAATTTATGAGCTGTTCTTATGATATGTATATTTGATACAGGAAACAAGACAGAACCAGAAATGAAGAATTATGTAGTAGATGACTATATAATGTTGGGGATATAAAAAGGAAAGAAGGACTGTTTGGATTAACAGGGTTATCATACGTGGTATTATATAAATAAAAGTCGAAGAAGAAGTATATGGGGGGGGGGGGGGGGGTTGTTAGCAGACCATATCACTGGGAGAAGAAGTAAAAGATATATTATTTACTCAAACTTGATTTTTAGGGAAGATTAGAAGACAAAGAGGGAATGGAGTATGGGGATTAGGAGTAAAGAGTTTTCCTTATAAAGGAAAATTCTTTAGTCAACATGGGGAGGTGTAACAGTAAGGGAGGAGTATTGGGGTATTATTAGAATCTAGTGGGAAACAGATACAGCACGATTGAGCATCGAGAGTGAAAGGGGAGAGAGATGCTCAATCGTGACGTATTGTTATTGGGAAGGGCAGTTAGGACCCGGCCTTGGTAGTGAGTGGAGGTGAACATCGAAGCTTTGTCATATTACGCCAATAAACGTTTTATCAACAAGAAAACAACATGCCTTCGTCTTCTTACGCACTGTTATATTTATACAGAGGGTGGAAAGAGAGTTTCGTCAGGCAGAAAGAGAAGATCGAAAGGCCGAGTTAGAGCTAAAAAAGATGGAGTTAGAGAACAAGAGACTTGAAGCTGAACAAGCTACCAAGAGACTTGAAACTTAACAAGCTACCAAGAGACTTGAAGCTGAACAAGAAGCTCAGAAAAGAGAGCATAAGTACCGGATTCGGGCGCTAGAGCTCAAAGCACAAACAAAGGGAGAAACGGATGGGGCAGAAGGAGGATCCTCTTCCCATGGTTCACCCAACATGAATGAACATGGTTACCATGCCATGAAGTTTCCTTTGGCGGTCTATGATGAAAGTAAAGAAAGGATAGACCTGTACGTACAACGCTTCGAGGCCATGTCAGTCGCTATGGGTCTGGATAGGGACACATATTGCCTTAAATTATCCCAGGGATTATGCGGAACCGGTTACGAGGTTTACTCCCGCCTACTGCCAGGACACGAGAACAACTATGAAAAAATGAAAGCCGCTTTGCTGAAACACTACGAGATCACCTCACACACGTTTCGGAAGAAGTTTCGATCAGCGAAACGAGAGCCAGGAGAGCTATTCGCCGTCTACAGTTTGCGCCTAAAGTCATATATCCAAAAAATGGATGGATGTGGCAGGGTTCACGCGGGACTATGAGAGTCTGGAAGAGTTCATGGTAGTCGACCAAGTGCGCCAGCAAATGTCAGAACCACTGAAAACATTTTTAGGAGAAAAAGGGGTGGAACGGCTTGATGTCGTGAATAAGCTAGCGGAAAGATTCGTGGAAGTCCATGGGGAAGCGGAAGAAATCAGTATAGCACACACCAAGGGTCAGGAAAAACATGACCGAAAGAAATTCAAAGGATCAGAAATAAAGAAAGTGGAACCTTATACAGAGCACTCAGAGAAGAGTCCAGAGAAGACAAAGGATGGAAGACATAGCCCACTCAACTCTCAATCGAAACGACCGTGGTCGGAGAAGGGGTGTTCGATCTGCAAGTCGCCCTCGCACAACACGAAAGACTGCAAATCGAAAACGAAGAGCTCTCATTTCGCGGCATCTCCCGTGGCTCCAAGGGCGGTTGCCACCGAACAAGTTGAGGTCGTCGAATGAACTCTGGACCGGGAGAGGCCACCTGTGGTGGAACGGATTGAAGTCAACGGCCAACAGGTTACCAAAACAAAAGGCAGGGATCATCCAGATAAATGTAACACCCCTAAGAGAAGATAAAGAACCAACATACCTTGGAGTAACATTTGATGGCAGGCTGATATCGAGAAAGCAAATCAACAAAGCAGTAGCAAAAGCCAGAAGGAAAATAGCCATCCTGAGAAAGCTAAGTGGAACCACATGGGGAGCCAGTGGGAAAATACTTAGCAAAGTTTATCAACAGAGCATACGACCACACCTGGAATACGGGTCAACTGCGTGGTGTTCGGCATCAAAAACCACACTACAAGAGCTGGACAAAGTGCAAAATCAAGCACTTAGAGTCACCACAGGAGGGATGAGATCAACCCCTATAGTGGAAATGGAGAAGATGGGGAGGACACAAGCACTGAGTGAGCGCAGAGATACGAAAACGCTAATACAAGCAGAAAAGTTCCTCAGCTTGCCAGGCCACCATATGAAGAACAGATTTGAAAACCTAGCTATGGGGCGGTTGAAAAGAAGTAGTTTTATCCACCAGGCCAAACGACTCTGCAGAGAAACCACCGATCTGCCCACAGTTGGTATCCCCCTAACAACTATTCCAGAGCGAACTCCATGGAAAGATGAGCATAGACTATCATTACAAATCCAGACAAAAGTGAGAAGAATATTTGACAAGAAGAATAGAACAGTGTGCAGCGCAGAACAGCCACTCTCAGCTTCCTTGATGAAGAATACCCACAGGACCTCTGGATCCGAGTCTACACAGATGGGTCAGCACAAAATGCTGTTCGAAATGGAGGAGCGGGAGTGTACATAGAATACCCAAATAATACTAGGGACACAGCTAGAGTACCGACAGGAAAGTACTGCCATAACTACGATGCTGAAATTGAGGCAATCAAGATAGCAACAGAGAAATTACTAAATACCAGCAATGGTACACAACCTGTGGTGCTATTGACAGATGCAAAATCAGTACTCGAGGCGCTCCTGTCTGGGAAATTGCCAGTACTAAGGACACTACTTTCTGAACTTAGCAGTCAGCATAAGGTCACCATACAGTGGATACCATCCCACTGTGGAGTACCCGGAAACGACAGAGCTGATCAATTGGCTAAGGAAGGAGCCAAAGAAGAACAGCCTGATGTGCCCGTTACATACCACCAAAAGAAAAGAATGATCAAATCAGTCAGAAAGCCACCAAAACCTGCTCAAGATGACTACCACAGTTATGGACAGACCAGAACAAGTCATTATTCTACGCATCAGAACAGGGCACAATAGATTACGCAACCACATGTATACAAAATTCAAGATTGGTGAAACAGTCATGTGCACATGTGGATTGGCTTCGCAGACAGCAGAGCACATACTCCAAGACTGCCCAAAATATAACATATCTAGGCAAACCTTCTGGCCTAGAGAGACGACAGTGGAAGATAAACTCTAAGGACCGCTGTGTGAACTGAAAAAGACAGTTCAATTCATACAAGAGACAGCATTGCAGTTATAGACATATTTCAAGCGAACGAAAGAAGAAGTAGAAGGTTACCTGTCTCTATGATACTGGCTTAGACGGGGAAGTCGTGATTGATGCCAGCCTGGTACGCCCAGATCAACTCACAGAGGAGACCATGGAGATACAGCCTGCAATGAGGATCGTGGCTGCCATAACGTTGCCTATCACCAAGGTGGAGATTAAATCCAGGTACGTCACAGGCATAATTCCAGCAGCTCTGTTATCTGATTCCATATTTCCCGTGATCCTTGGTGCGAAATACGTGGTTTTGGGGGTGAACAAACAACCCGCCCACTTGGGAACATCTACCACTTTATCCGAAGGGAAGGAAGAAGAGGCAGATACACTAAGCACCAACCCTGCGGCAGGGGAATTGCATACTGCCCAGAGGAAGGACATTACGTTGCGTTCTTGCTACAAGAAGCTACAAAGAAGTGCTGACCCACCAAAACGGGGACAGTACTTTCTGAGGAATCGGCTGCTCTACAGAAGAGCCAGAAGGGAAGACAAGCTGCACGAGCAGTGGGTTGTCCCAGAGAGGCCCATCGTCCTCACATTCTTCAGAGCGGGAACACCATATCCAGAAGTCAGATATACGGGAATTGGCATATGGGGTTCAGATAGACGGTGTAGCAGATTTCAGGCTGTTATTGTTTCCAGGAATGACCGGTGATGTACGCCGGTTAGTGAAGCCTTGACCAGAGTGCCAGAAGGCACCACCCAAAAATCGGACGAAGAGTAAAGGAGCTCTTAAGGTGGGAGACAAAGTAGTAGTATGGGGTCCATCAGAGACCAATATACTGCAAGTAGGTTGGCAAGGACCTTATCCTGTGGTAAGGGTTGTATCTAAGAATACCTACGAGATCCGGATCGGGGAAGAACTGAAAAGTCTTCCTAGACATCCTCTTGTCCCCAATATGTAAAATCAACAACACTAGGACTAACACATCCTCTTGTCCCCAGTATGTAACATCAACAACACTAGGTCTACCACATACTCTTGTCCACAGTATGTAATTTCGACATTAAGTCTACCAAATCCATTTGTCCCCAGTATGTAACATTAGTAAGTAAGTAAGTAAATCTTTATTTTCCAAGGGTTAAGAATTGGGCACGCAGGCCCGTCTGACATTCTGCCCTTCTTCTCTATTTCCTCTCATACATTCTTTCATTCAACATCTCTTATGAAGCAATTCTTTGACAACAACAGAACAGTAAGCATTAAAACGCATTAAAAATAATCAATAATACATGACTCGTTGAGGCAATGTTTAACATGGGCATCATAAATACCAAAGGCGGGTGTAACGTGCCACACATATGGGAATGTTTTTTTTTTTTTTTCTGGCTAGTTGTCGTTCGAGATAATTTACCATTATTATTGTCTTTGTTGCTGTTTTTTTTTTTTTTTTAAAGGGGCATGTAGTCTGTTTTGAGGTAGTGTTCAAACAGGTTGCGACTGTATGTATAAAGAATGGTGGTGTCTTTGATTTCTTGTGGTAGATTATTCCACAACTGAGTGGCAGAATATGCTAACCTTGTTTTATATAAGTCTATCCTAGGTTTAGGGACATGAAGTATATTTAGTCGTTCACTATGTCTTGCGTTATATTTAAACAATTGCCAAAGGTAGCTTGGGGCATTTTGAAATATGATTTTGTGAGTTAGTTTAGCCTTATTAAAAAGTAGGCGTTTGTGGAGTGGCAGTAACTGAAGACGTTCATGTAGTTTAGGATTGTCTGTAAACTTATCACCATTTATTAGACGCACTGCCCTTTTCTGGAGCGAGTAAAGGCGTTTTGTTATTGATTTGGAGCATCCATCCCAGATTGTGGAGCAATAATCAATATGTGTGTGTATGTGGGAAGTATAGAATATCTTTCTTGTGATTTCGTCGAGGAAGTTTTTAATTTTGGCAAGTTGGTATACTTTTTTGGCTATTTGTTTAACTAGAGCATGAACATGGGAATTAAAAGATAGATTTTGATCTATGATAAGACCCAGTGCCTTGTGCCCGGTTACACTTTCTATAGGTGTGCTACCAATATGCAGCTGAAAAGTTCCCTGCGAGTTTAGTGTGTGAAGTCTTTGCCTTGTTCCTATTAACATAGATTTTGTTTCAGAAATGTTAATTAGCATGCGGTTTGCATGACTCCAGTTAACAACACTATTTATTTCCTGTTGCAAGGATAATTCTAGCACATTACGATCAATAGCGTTTGTATATACTGTGCAGTCGTCTGCAAATAAAACGCAGGACGATGACAGATATAAGGGAAGACCATTTATATAAATGGCAAATAACAAAGGGCCAAGTATAGACCCCTGAGGTACTCCAATATTAATTGTCATAGCTTGGGATAGAGATCTATTGTGTGAAACTACTTGTTTTCTGTCTAGTAAGAATGAGTTTATTAATGTCCCTATACTAAAGCTTACTTTCATTGTTTCTAGTTTATTAATAAGGATAGTATGATCTATCATATCGAATGCTTTTTTAAAGTCTATAAACATCGTTCCACATAGAGTATTGTTGTTAATATTTTGATGCCAGTTTCCTATCATGTTTGTTAGGGCCGTATGGCAGGAATATTTTGGCCGAAATCCTGACTGACTGTCAGCGATTAGTTTGTGGCGAACTAAGTGCTCTAGTGTTGTTTTGTGGATGTGCTTTTCTATCGGTTTGGATAAAGAGGATAATATGGAAATTGGCCTATAATTACTCATGATACAATCGTCTAATGAACCAGCTTTTAAATGAGGATACACTTTAGCGATATAAAGGTGATGGGAAGTGACCTTTAGTGAGACATTGATTGTATATAAAAGTTAGTGACTCGCAGGTCGCCGGTGCAGCATAGCGAAGGATCCGATTACTAATACCATCTAGTCCTGATGAGTTATTGTTTTTTAAGCTACTAAGATGAGTAAATACTTCAGTGGTCGTCATTAGCGGTTTGTTTTTGGGAATGTCTCCATAGCATTTGCTCTCACAGAATGATGATAATAAAGATATGTCAAGAGGCACATCTGGTATTGCGGCCTTCAGTTGGTTTATGTCAGACTGAAAGAAACTACTGAATTGATCACATGTAACCTGATTTGCTGATAACGATTGTGATAATTTGTGTTTGTTTGTCAAGGTATTAATTGCCTTCCACATATCTTTAGTGTTGTTAATGCAAACACAAATCATCACAATCGTTACCCTCAAATCAGGTTACATGTGATCAATTCATTAGTTTCTTTCAGCTAGCCATCTCGCCATTCGGTGTTGTGCCGAGTTAACCATGGAAAGGATCGGTCTTAGTGGGATGCCGGGCTTGTGAAGCTTGGGTAGACCGTACATCTGAGGTGTTTGGGAGCCACGCGGTGTGAGCGTTTTTGCAGTGGCCTCACGGATGAGTCCTGCATTCACAAGTGACTGGATTTATTTCCTCATTTTTGCATCCAGGTCCTCCGATTGTAAGCCAGTACGACAGTCCTTCGATCCAAGAACACTCAGGGATACATTCGAACTGGTGGAATTATTGGATACTATGGACATAAACAACAAACACATGGCATGCATGGATATTTCCTCTTTATTCACCAACGTTCAATTAGATGAGACCGTGAATATAATAAGCGAACGCATTAGAGACAAACAACTAAAACTAGGCATACCATCAGCTATTCTAGAGAGGCTATTAAAATTATGTACTGCCAACATACAATTCAACTTTCTAAACAAGTCATATCGCCAAATTGACGGAGTGGCCATGGGGAGCCCACTTGGACCTATTCTAGCGGACATCTTCATGGCACACTTAGAAGAAAAGAGATCCTTAGAAATCAATAACTTGGCCTTTTACCGTCGTTACGTGGACGATATACTAATTATCACCACAGACGAGCTACAAGCAACGTCGTTCTAGGCCAGAATGAACGAGACACATATAAACATCTCTTTATCTATGGAACACGAACACAACGATGCGTTTCCGTTTCTAGATATCCTAATGAGGCGTAGAGCAGACGGCACAATTCAAAGATCGGTGTACCGCAAAGTAACATGGACTGGCCAATACTTAAATTTTCAGAGCTACGCACCTGTCCAGTACAAACGGGGCTTAGTACGGACCCTGTTTGACTGTGCTAGGAAGATATGCACCCAGGACACACTGACAGAGCAATTTAAAACTCTGAAGAATGCCTTAAACTTGAATGGGTACTCCACAGGATTTATAAAGCGCCACTGCCAACAGCCCAAACCGAAATCAGAAGTAACTACAGTCCCTAAACTCAAAGTATTCATCCAGCTAACCTTCCGAGGAGATGACGTATTGCAACGTCTGCGGGACCGGCTCACTACAGCAGTCGAGCGAACATTCTGTGCTGCAGCTCTAGTCATCAGGTACAGAAACACACCGATCCCAGTCCCAGCAGTAAAAGAACCTGTAGCTTTGTACGCCAAATCAAATTGTATTTACCACTTTGCATGCAGATGCGAGGCCATCTACATAGGCAGAACTGAGCGACAGTTACATTGCAGGGTTTCGGAACATATTCCGAATTGGTTGGACAAGATACTACACACAGAAGATGGTAGCCTAGGCAGGCCGAAACACCGGAACAGTCCGGCTTCATCGGTCGAGGAGACATGTGCTCGAGAGTGGTCACGTGGTTGAAAGAGACAGTGCCTTCCGTGTGTTGTTCAACACACAAAGTAGTCGATTGTTAAAGTTTGCTGAAGCTATACTAATCAACCTTCGTAAGCCGTCCTTGTGCAAGCAGAAAGACATGTTAGTCAGTTTAAAATTACCGTAGTAGACAATCGACATTACTGTGCGAACATGTGTATATTTCAGTTTAAAGGATTTACCTAATTAATTCACGTAAGTTGTGTGTTTTCTGCAGTATGTACCTGACGAGATGCAGCGAAATATGCCAGGCAATAAATCGTGCAATCTATTGTTTGTGTGCTTGCTCAACCATCTAGTTCACGTAGCACGAACTATTATATATAAGTGTGTGCTCACTCGACTATCTAGTTCACATAGCACGAACTATTATATACAAATGTATGCTCACTCGACTATCTAGTTCACATAACATAACACATTGGCACCTTGCCGTCTTGACAGACAATAGTTTGTGCTTTAAAAAGGCATAACTTTTACCCATGGCAGTAGTGAATGTGAATTATAAGGCCAATTCGCGCTATAAATGTCCGTTCACAGTGGGTGCATGTGAACACGTGGTCATTTCCACCATCATACACCATCTTACGTCTCACACGCTCGGTGTGTGACTTATCTGCAATAATTTTCTGCTTTGTCTTTATTTCATTTCTGATGTTTGCCCTCCATGCAACACGTTCAGCGGCGACTTGCTCCCAATGTGCACTATCAATGCCTGTATCAATCATGTCCCGCTTACACACATCTTTGTATCTTAGTAGAGGCCGACCCTGAGATCTCTTACCCATCTGTAATTCACCACAAAAGATGTCCTTTGGTATTCTACCATCATCCATCCTCCTAAGATGTCCTATCCATCTAAGTCTACGAAGACTGAGCATGGAATAAACCGTCACACAACCTGATCTTTCCAATACTTCAGTATTTGTGATTTTGTCTTGCCACTTAATACCAAGAATTCTTCGCAGACACCGCATATGAAAGCTGTTTAAACGTTTCTCTTGGTGTGAGTAAGTTGTCCAGGTTTCACTGCCATAAAGAAGAGTACTAAGGACACAGGCTTGATAGACAAGGACTTTTGTTTTGGCAGTAAGCTTCCTGTTCTCCCAGACTCTTTTTCTTAACCTGTTCATTGTTGTTGCTGCCTTACCAATCCGGATGTTGATTTCCTGATCTAGGGATAATTTGCTATTTACCACTGATCCTAGATATGTAAAATGGTCTACCATCTCTAGTTCGGCGTCGTCAATAAAGATTGATGGTACCCCATGTGCACCTTGTGACATAATCTGTGTCTTCTTTTTGCTAATTGTTAAACCAAATTCAGAACAAGCATTGGAGAATGCAGATAGTAGACATTGCAATTCTTCCTCAGAGTGGGTCGTAACTGCAGCATCATCTGCAAAAAGCAACTCTCTGATCAGTACCCTCCTAATTTTGGTCTTGGCCTTCAATCTCTGAGCATTGTAGAGGCCGCCATCTGAGCGTGAGTGAATGTATATACCACCATCCTGATCACGAAAGGCATATTTCAGTAGAAGTGAAAAGTATATTCCAAAGAGGGTGGGAGCTAGTACACAACCTTGCTTAACTCCACTCTTGATTTCAAACTCTTCAGAAGTTGCACCATCAAACTTGATTATACCCTTCATGCCTGTGTGGAACGATTCCACAATGGACAGAAGAGTTGGTGGGCATCCAATTTTCTTTAGTGCCTTGAACAGACCCTTACGACTGACCAAATCAAATGCCTTTGTGAGGTCAATGAAATCATTAAACAGTGGTTGATTCTATTCACGCCATTTTTCTTGCAATTGTCGCAATGAGAATATCATGTCAATGGTAGACCGGTTCTGTCGAAAGCCGCACTGTGATTCGGGGTAGACTTGATCTCCTAGGACTTGAAGTCTGCGCAGAACAATTCTGGCAAATACTTTTCCAACAATACACAGAAGTGAGATACCCCTATAGTTGTTGCAGTCGCTCCGATCGCCCTTGTTCTTGTACAGTGTTATGATGCTTGAATCTTTGAAATCCTGTGGGACTTGTCCTTCTCGCCAGCATAGCTCTATTAGCTGGTGGATCTGTAGAGTGAGTGTGTCTTGCCCACTCCTGATAACCTCTATTGGAATCCCATCCTTACCTGGAGCCTTGCCAGATGCAAGTTCATTTATAGCACACTTAACTTCTGTTATGGTGGGAAGTGTGTCCAGGTGGTCAAGAGTTGGTAGAGCCTCTATGGCGTTGAGGGCATCATCCGCTAGTTTGGTCTCACTTGAGTAAAGCTCCAAATAGTGCTCTACCCATCTGTCCATCTGCTGTTTCTTATCAGTGATGATTTCTCCAGTCAAGGTTTTCAATGGTGCACTTCTTTTTATCATTGGACCACAGGCTTTCTTTATTCCTTCATATATGCTTCTGATGTTTTCCTTATCACTTGCGATTTGAATGGACTCACATAACTTGATCCAATAATCATTTGCACACTGCCTGGCAGCCTTTTGCACATCCTTCCTAGCTTGCTTAGCTCACTCAGAGTGTTACGCGTTGGTCTTTCCTTGTTTCTTAAGAGAG